>JARQOC010000011.1:163096037-163116179 GCA_033576535.1 Allobates femoralis
TGTAATTGTTCCCTTTCCTACCTCTTTAGACCTTTCCATCTATTTGTCTTTATTCATTTGGGTGATGGAGGCCACTTCAGAAACATCACCTCCCACAAGATCACTGCTGACAGCAGCACTTAATGATATCCACCTCAGAAAGGAGAAAAACAAGAAAATAGCATCCAATAGACTAAGCAACTTATTCTATCGTATCAATGTCTTTGAAAGAGTGACATCATTTTTCCACAAAGGATGGTCAGTGGCCTATAGCAAAGAATCACCTATACTATATATTCAAAGCAAAGTTATTTAATAGAAAAATCTGAATATCACTGAATATTCATAAAAATTTAAGGAAGAGCAAGCATCAAAAATATATATTTTTTAAATATTCTTGAGTGTATGAAAAAAAAATCCCCAAAAGTCTAAAAGTCTGATTTCATGCTACTAGGATACTATTACATTCAATGAATAAGAATATCATCAAAAATCAATGTAATATTCCCATATTTCAGGGAGTTTATGGGAGCCTTGACTAATAAATCAATGTTATATTCAGGTTTTTAACCCTTTATCCTAGTTATTTTAACTTTCTGAAATAATGACCTTTGGGTTTTCATTGGCTGTAAGTAGTGATGAGCGAGTGTATTCATTACTATTCGCCACTCGCACAAATAGTATGGTATTTGCAATGACTCATTACTTGGCGAGCATCGCTGGTGCTTGTGAGTGATGTCTTGATCATTATCGATCTGACATATATTGAAAGCAAACAATAGGAGCTGGCACCTCAGTGAGAGCAGATTGTATGTTTAGCTCTCTCTAGGGGCCCTGTAAGGTGTTTTATGCTGTGAAAATTTGAAAAAGCCCACCTTCCCGCCCTGTCTTGGAAGACTAATTTTATAGCCGGATGTATGTGGGCGGAGCCTATCACTCATTGACTTACATTGTACTTGCTATTCGGACGAGTGCCCGAGTATTAAAAACTACTCGTAACGACTATAGCGAGTGCGAATAACGTGGTACTCACTCATCACTATTTGTAAGCCATAATCATCAACATTAACATAAATAAACACTTGAAATAGATCACTCTGTTTGTAATGACTCTATATCATTTATGCATTTCACTTTATGTATTGTATTATTGAAGTAAATTAACTTTTTGATGATATTCTAATTCATTGAAATGCAAGTTTTTAGTGTTTTGTACCTCTTTTTCATTCACCATATTCTTCTTACCATTTGTTCATTTTGAAGTGCCTTTTCTTGGTTGATTTTTTCAGTGTACCCCTGTGGAGTCTAGACTTTCCATACTTTTTTGCATGATTCATCATTTATGACTTTTTGAAAAGTCATAAATGTATTTCAGTCATTCCTTGATATCAGTGTATGTATGACAGTTTTTTTTTTTTTAATTTAATTAAAAATGCAACTCTTTGTGTTAATAACTCATAAAACAGACAAAAGTAAAGTGCATTTTTTAATTTTAAAAAGCAAAAAGATGAACCAGCTCACCAGGTATAGATAGACTTAATCCCGTGTGCGGACCGTGCTCCTGTGTAGCATTGCATAGAAAGTCCAAAAATAAGTCTTTAATCCAGTCAAAGCAGGATCCTGCAAAACACCGGACACAACCTGACAGCCGTAAATTGCGGTGTGAAGCCGGCCTAAGAGGGCCCATTTCCCAAGCAGCTAGAATTTGTTCATTATGATGACTGCAAATTGTCCACATAGTGTTTTGGAATAAGGGCCCTCTTCTCTCTATGTCTGCCAGCATGTCCCACACTAACCCCTGGCAAAAAGTATGGAATCACCTGGCTTGGAGGATGTCCATTCAGTTGTGTAATGTTGTAGAAAAAAAGCAGATCACAGACATGGCACAAAACTAAAATCATTTCAAATGGCAACTTCATGGCTTTAAGAAACACTAAAAGAAATCATGAAAAAAAATGTGCTAGTCAGTAAGTGTACTTCTTTTCAGACCAAGCAAAGGGAAAAAATATGGAATCACTTAATTATGAGGAAAAAGTAATGGAATCACACTGTAAATTTTATTCCCAAAACTACCACCCTTATCACATTACAGTAGATCTGCTCGTTAGTGTGCATCTAAAAAGGAGTGATCACACCTTGGAGAGCTGTTGCACCAAGTGGACTGACATGAATCATGGCTCCAACACAAGAGATGTCAATTGAAACAGAGAGGATTATCAAACTCTTAAGAGGGTAAATCATCACACAATGTTGCAAAAGATGCTGGTTGTTCACAGTCAGGTGTGTCTAAAATCTGATCCAAATAAAAACAACATGGGAAGGTTGTTAAAGGGAAACATACTGGTAGACCAAGGAAGACATCAAAGCGTCAAGACCGGAAACTTAACCCCTTAGTGACGGAGCCAATTTCCCCCTAAATGACCAGACCGTTTTTTGTAATTCTGACCATTACCTTTATGAGGTAATATCTCTGGAACGCTTCATTGGATCCGAGCGATTCTGAGATTGTTTTTTCGTGACATATTGGGCTTCATGTTAGTAGTAAATTTAGGTCGGGTAATTTTTTAGTTTATTTGTGAAAATATTAAAAAATTGGCAAAAATTTTGAAAATTTCACAATTTTCAAATTTGTCATTTTTTATCTGTTAAACTGGAGCATTATGTGACACAAAATAGTTAATAAATAACTTTTCCCACATGTCTACTTTACATCAGCGCAATTTTGGGAAAAAATTTTTTTTTGGGTTAGGACGTTATAAGGGTTCAAAGTTCATCAGCAATTTCTAATTTTTCCAGCAAAATTTACAAAACCATTTTTTTAGTGACCATGTTACATTTCAAGTCCCTTTGAGGGGCATAGATGACAGAAAACACCCAAAAGTGATACCATTCCAAAAACTGCACCCCTCAAGCTACTCAAAACTATATTCAAGAAGATTATTAACCCTTCAGGTGCTTTACAGGAACTAAAGCAAAGTGGAAACAAAAAATGGACATTTTAATTTTCCAACAAAAATGTTCTTTTAGCCTCAATTCTTTAATTTTCACATGGGCAACAGGATAAAATGCATCCTAAAATTTGTTAGGCAATTTCTCCTGAGTACACCGATACCTCATATGTGGTCATAAACCACTGTTTGGGCGCACGGTAGGGCTCAGAAGGGAGGGAGCGCAATTTGATTTTTGGAGCTAATTTTCCATTCAAAAAGTCAAATGGCGCTCCTTCCATTTCGAGTCCTGCCGTGCGCCCAAACAGTGGTTTATGACCACATATTAGGTATCGGTGTACTCAGGAGTATTTGCCCAACAAATTTTAGGATGCATTTTATCCTGTTGCTCATGTGAAAATGAAAAAATTGAGGACAAAAGAAAGTTTTTGTGAAAAAAAAAAGTACTTTTTCATTTGTACGAATCAATTTGTCAAGCACCAGAGGGTTCAAAGTGCTCACTATGCATCTAGATAAGTTCCTTGGGGGGCCTAGTTTCCAAAATGGGATCACTTGTGGGGAAGCTCCAATGTTTAGGCACACAGGGGCTCTCTATACGCGACATGGTGTCCGCTAACAATTTGAATGGAAAATTAGCTCCAATTGTTAGCGGAGACAATGTTGCGTATGGAGAGCCCCTGTATGCCTAAACATTGGAGCTCCTTCACAAGTGACCCTATTTTGGAAACTAGACCACTCAAGGAACTTATCTAGATGGGTGATGAGCACTTTGAACTCCCAGGTGCTTCACAAATGAAACCATAAAAATGAAAATAGAAAATGTTTGTGGAAAAGAAAGTACATTTTCATTTTTACGGATCAATTTGTGAAGCACCTGGGGGTTCAAAGAGCTCACTATGCATCTAAATAAATTCCTTGGGGTGTCTAGTTTACAAAATGGGGTCACTTGTGGGGGAGCTCCAATGTTTAGGCACACAGCGGCTCTCCATACGCGACATGGTGTCCGCTAACTATTGGAGCTAATTTTCCATTCAACTTGTTAGCGGACATCATGTCGCATATGGGGAGCCCCTGTGTGCCTAAACATTGGAGCTCCCCCACAAGTGACCTGATTTTGGAAACTAGACCTCCCAAGGAACTTATCTAGATGCATAGTGAGCACTTTCATACCCCAGGTGCTTCACAAATTAGTCCGTAAAAGGAATAAAAAGAAGATTTTTGTGAAAAAAGTACTTTTTCATTTTTATGGATCAATTTGTGAAGCACCTGGGGGTTCAAAGTGCTCCCTATGCATCTAAATAAATTCCTTGGGGTGTCTAGTTTCCAAAATGGGGTCATTTGTGGGGGAGCTCCAATGTTTAGGCACACAGGGGATCGCCATACACAACATAATATCAACTTACAATTCCAATTGTTAGTGGACACCATGTCACGTATGGAGAGCCCCTATGTGTCTAAACATTGGGGCTCCCCCACAAGTGACCCCATTTTGTAAACTATACGCCCCAAGGAACTTATCTAGATGCATAGTGAGCACTTTGAACCCCCAGGAGCTTCACAAATTGATCCATAAAAATGAAAAAGTACTTTCTGTCCAAAAAATATTCTTTTTTCATTTTTATGGATTCATTTGTGAAGCACCTGGGGGTTGAAAGTACTCATTATGCATCTAGATATGTTCCTTGGGGGGTCTAGTTTCCAAAATGGGGTGACTTGTGGGGGAGCTCCAATGTTTAGGCACACAAAGGCTCTCCACATGCGACATGGTGTCCGCTATCAATTTGAATGTAAAATTAGCTCCAATAGTTAGCGGACACGATGTTGTGTATGGAGAGCTCCTGTGTGCCTAAACATTGGAGCTCCCGCACAAGTGACCCCATTTTGGAAACTAGACGCCTCAAGGATTATATCTAGGGGTATAGTGAGCATTTAGTATATTGAACATTTTCTTTTTTTCACACAATTTCTCACTTTTAGAGCATGTGCACAAGATTCGGAGACACCGTGTCCTAGGCGTCTCCTCTCCTGCATTTTTTTTAGTATTTCTTTATTAAATTTTTTTTAAAAATGACGTGGGGCTTCGCCATACTTTTGGTCCAGCCAGGTACAGCAGGCAGCTACGGGCTGCCACCAACCCCTTCTGCCTAGTTTTCCCTGGCTGGAAACCAAAGATATAGGGAAGTCCTTTTTTTTTTTAATCATTTCATGAAATAATTTAAAAAAAAATGGCGTGGGCTTCGCCATATTTTTGGGCCAACCAGGTACAACTAGGCAGCTGGGGGCTGGAATCCACAGTGTAGGGAGGCCCAAGCTTTCTGGGCCCCCCCCACTGCGAATTGCAGTCCGCAGCCGCCCCAGAAAATGGCGCATTCATAGAAGTGCCATTTTCTGGCGCTGTATCCAGCTCTTCCAGCTGCCGTGTAGCGGTGGCAGACTGGGTAATAAGGGGTTAATGCCAGATTTTTTGCAACTGGCACTAAGCCCGAGATTCTTAATGTCTGGCCAATATTAGACCGGGCCATTAAGAATCCCTAGTAAATTGTAAAGAAGACACAAGACAGAAAAAAATATTTTTATTAGAATAAAAACACAGACACTATTTAGACCCCATCTTTATTATTCTTTGGCATCCGACGTAGTCCAGTAGGAAGGTCCGACGTAGTCCAGCAGGAAGGTCCGACGTAGTCCAGTGGGAGGTCCCTCGATGATTTCCAGTCTTCTACAGCATATGGGGGCGTCCCCCATATGCTATAAAAGCTGGCATTTCTTCCAGGAGAATGACAGGTCATGACCTCAGTAGGGTGATGTCAGGTCAGAATCCTTGGTTTACAAAGCATCAATTGTGATCCCATGA
Organism: Allobates femoralis; assembly: GCA_033576535.1. Classification (NCBI taxonomy): domain Eukaryota; kingdom Metazoa; phylum Chordata; class Amphibia; order Anura; family Aromobatidae; genus Allobates; species Allobates femoralis. Next base: position 163,101,819 of record JARQOC010000011.1, read on the forward strand.
TGGGACCACAATTGACCCTTTGTGAACCAAGGATCCTGACCTGACATGACCTCACTGTGATCATGAGCTGTCAGTCTATGGGCAGATAGAGCAGTCTCTACATAGACTGACAGCTCATGATTTCAGTGAGGTCATGTCAGGTCAGGATCCTTGGTTCACAAAGAGTCAATTGCGGTCCCATCATGGGATCACAATTGACCCTTTGTGAACCAAGGATCCTGACCTGACATGACCTCACTGCAATCATGAGCTGTCAGTCTATGCAGAGACTGCTCTTTCTGCCCATAGACTGACAGCTCATGATCGCAGTGAGGTCATGTCAGGTCAGGATCCTTGGTTCACAAAGGGTCAATTGTGATCCCATCATGGGATCACAATTGACCCCTGTGTGAACCAAGGATCCTGACCTGCCATGACCTCACTGAGGTCATGAGCTGTCAGTTTCCCCTGGCAGACAGAGCAGTTTCTGCTCTGTCTGCGCATGCTCCTAACAGAACAGGAAGTCGGCGCAGGGGGCAGGATGAAAGAAGATCCCGGCCGGTAAGTATGCACCGGTGACCGAGGGGGGGTGACGCTGGTGACTGGGGGGGGTGACAGGGGGGTGACCGAGGGAGCGATCATCTCCCTCTCATCTGACAGCTCAGATGGGAAAGAGATGATGGCAGCGGCGGCGGTTGCAGCAGCAGCGGGGCTGAGGACTGGAGCTGGGGGGGGGGGGGCGGCTGAGGACCGGAGCTGGGGGGGTACTGAGGGGACCCGGAGGCAGGGGGCTTATTCCTCTCTGATGTGACATGTGTGACATGTTACATCAGTGAGGAATCCACAGCAGGGGGCTGCAGGCGGCCGGCAGCGCTGCTTGTGAAGAGCTGCGGCTGCATTTTAGGAGGAAAGGAGGGGGTGGGGGCCGGGTACCGGTACCAGAGGACAGGGAAAGACATTTCTCTGTCATGCCACAGGGTTGATCCTGTGGCATGACAGAGAAATCATTTATTTACCGGCGATTCACTGTATATTCATGTGATCACGGTTATACTCCGGTAAACGGTGTATAACCGTGATCACATGGCGGGTACCGGTAAAAACCGGCCTGATTCATAATCTGCAGGGTCTCAGCTACACCTGGTAGCTGAAACCCCAAAGATTTTCAGCCACTGGGGGGCGCTACAGGGCTTATTTTGTTAGGACTTATTTTAACGTCCTAACAGAATAAGGACCCTGTTTTTAGGACGTTTATATACAGTGGGCCGTCACTAAGGTGTTAAAGCAATATGTCTCCAAAACAGGAAATGCACAACAAAAGAAATGAGAAATAGATGGGAGGAAACTGGAGTCAATGTCTGTGACCGAACTGTAAGAAACCGCCTAAAGGATATGGGATTTACATACAGAAAAGCTAAACAAAAGCAATCATTAACAGCTAAGCATAAAAAACAAGGTTACAATAGGCTAAGGAAAAGCAATCGTGGACTGTGGATGACTGGATGAAAGTCATAATCAGTGATGAATCGCGAATCTGCATTGGGCAAGGTGATGATGCTGGAACTTTTGTTTGGTGTCATTCCAAAAAGATTTATAAAGATGACTGCATGAAGAGAACATGCAAATTTCCACTGTCATTGATGATATGGGGCTTCATGTCAGGTAAAGGCACTGGGGGGATGGCTGTCATTACATCTTCAATAAATGCCCAAGTTTACATTGATATTTTGGACAGTTTTCTTATCCCATCTGTCACGATGACCTAGTCAGGACCTGCAGCTCTCTAGCGCCTCCTTAGCCTGCTGGCCAAATCCGGTATTGCCAGAGGATAAGAAAGGAGCCCAGCTGCCCTAATTTATGCTGTCTACTGCGGCACGTGATGTGACAGTATGTATATATACCACCAGTTCCTGCCAGGAACGTATATATACATTGATTCAGTCACCCTCAGGCCCACAATATCACATAAATACAAAAACGTTATGCTGCCACCACTGATCTCTTTCAGGCGGATCAGTAACCTGTGCGATAGCGTAAAAACGAGCAGTGAGGTCGTGAGAGCTCGTTCATAGGACAAGGAGATCGAGACTAGTAAATTATAATATTTTACTCCAAAGATGGCAGTGATTGTATAAAAGATTTACAGAATATTACATAAGAGACAATTTACATGTATGAATAAAACAGTTATAAAATAAAAGGAATAAAATAAGAAATGTTCAGACCTAGTCACACATGTTAAACGTAGTTCCGTGGAGGAGGCCTCTCTCCTGTAAGGTATGATTCTGTCACACAGCTGGAAGTCTGGCTATGTCAGGCCTCTGGATCAGAATCAATCCAAAAATGGCTTCTCTGGTTTTATTAACAGGAATAGAATCCATGGCCCCTCCTCGTAGAGTGAGCCCTCCCTTGTAAGCTTGTCCTGTAAGACCTCCTCTCTCACCAGGTTTAATAAATCCCCATCCTTCATATCTGGGGATGGGGTGGGCTCACAGACCTGATTCATAACTCATAATTAATATCATTTAATTCTGAGACAATTGATACCAAATATGACCTTCTTGTGATATTTAGAATGGCAGAAATCCATTCCCAGGTTCCTGAACGTTGTATAACTGTACAAAACATGTCATTAAATGCGCCAAACGGTGAATAACCTGAAAATATGAATTATGTGGAAGTGGCATGAACAGATCTTCTTAAATTCGATATTGAAAACTGTAGGTTTTAACAAAGGATCTTTAGCAGAGACCGAACTGGTTCAAACCTGTGTACATCTCTACTCCCCTCAGCCCAGGTATTTATTAGGGGTCGTAAATGGCTTAGGCTGGGGGGTTGCATGAATTGGATCTATGTAAACTACTCACAAACCAAAAAAGGGAGGAGAGATGGAGGAGCTAGATTTGGCTGACTCTTCAATCATCTTAAAATCATGATCAATATTCATCCATACATGACACCATCAATTGAAAGGATGTTTGGGGATGATGAAATCATTTTTCAAGATGATAATGCATCCTGCCATAGAGCAAAGACTGTGAAAACATTCATTGAAAGAAGACACATAAGGTCAATGTCATGGCCTACGTATAGTCCGGATCTCAATTAAATTGAAAATCTTTGGTGGAAGTTGAAGAAAATGGTCCATGACAAGGCTCCAACCTGCAAAGCTGATCTGGCAACAGAAATCAGAGCAAGTTGGAGACAGATTGATGAAGAGTATTGTTTGTCACTCATTAAGTCCATGCCTCAGAGACTGCAAGCTGTTATTAAAGCCAGAAGTGATGCAAGAAAATGCTAGTGATGTATTGGAGTGCTTTTTGTTTGTTTGTCATGATTCCATAATTTTTTTCCTCATAATTGAGTGATTACATGTTTTTTTCCCTCTGCTTGGTCTGAAAAAAAATTACACTTACTGACTACCACATTTTTTATTTTAATTTCTTTTAGTGTTTCTTAAAGCCATGTAGTTGTCATTTGAAGTTACTTTAGTTTTGTGCCATGTGTGTGATCTGTTTTTATTCTACAAGATTAACCCCTTCAGGACCCAGCCTATTTTGACCCTAAAGACCTTGGCATTTTTGTCAATTCTGACCAGTGTCCTTTATGAGGTAATAACTCTGGAACGGATCCTAGCGATTCTTAAGATTGTTTTTTCGTTACATATTGGGCTTCATGATAGTATTACAATTTGTTTGATAATTTTTGCTTTTATTTTTTAAACAATTAAAAATTTGGCAAAAGGTTTGAAAATTTCGCAATTTTCAAATTTTGAATTTTTATTCTGCTAAACTAGAGAGTTATGTGACACAAAATAGTTAATAAATAACATTTTCCACATGTCTACTTCACATCAGCACAATTTTGGGAAAACATTTTTTTTGGTAGGAAATTATAAGGGTTCAAAGTTCATCAGCAATTTTTCAAAACCATTTTTTTTTAATGACCACATCACACTTGAAGTCCCTTTCAGGGGTGTACATGACAGAAAACACCCAAAAGTGACACCATTCCAAAAACTGCATCTCTCAAGCTACTCAAAACTACATTCAAGAAGATTATTAACCCTTCAGGTGCTTCACAGGAACTAAAGCAACGTGGAAGGAAAAAATGGACATTTTAATTTTTCTAACACAAATGTTCATTTAGCCTCAATTCTTTCACATGGGCAACAGGATAAAATGGATCCAAAAATTTGTTGGGCAATTTCTCCTGAGTACACCGATACCTTATATGTAGTCATAAACTACTGTTGGGGTGCACAGTAGGGTTCGGAAGGGAAGGAGCGCCATTTGACTTTTGGAGCTAATTTTCTATTTAAAAAGTGAAATGGGGTTCCTTCACCTCTGAGCCCTGCCGTGCGCCCAAACAGTGGTTTATGACCACATCTGAGGTACCGGTGTACTCAGGAGAAATTGCCCAACAAATTTTAGGATGCATTTTATTCTGTTGCCCATGTGAAAATGAAAACATTTAGGCTAAAAGAAAATTTTTGTGAAAAAAAAATAATTTTCATTATTACGGATGCATTTGTGAAACATCTGGGGGTTCAAAGTGCTCACCACCCATCTAGATAAGTTCCCTGGGGGTCTAGTTTCCAAAATGGGGTCACTTGTGGGAGAGATCCAATGTTTAGGCACACAGGGGCTCTCCAAACGCGACATGGTGTTCACTAACAATTTGAGCTAATTTTCCATTCAAATTGTTACCGGACACCATATCACGTTTGGAGAGTCTCTATGTGCCTAAACATTGGAGCTCCCCCACAAGTGACCCCATTTTGGAAACTAGACCCCCAAGGAACTTATCTAGATGCATAGTGAGCACTTTGATCCCCCCAGGTGCTTCACAAATTGATCCGTAATTTTCTTTTTTCATTTTTACAGATCAATTTGTGAAGCACCTGGGGGTTCAAAGTGCTCACTATGCATCTAGATAGGTTCCTTGGGGGGTCTAGCTTCTAAAATGGGGTCACTTGTGGGGGAGCTCTAATGTTCAGGCACACAGGGAGGGGCTCTCCATACGCGACATGGTTTTCACTTACAATTGGAGCTAATTTTCCATTGAAATTGTTAACAGACACCATGTCGCATATGGAGAACCCGTGTGGCACCAGCACAAGGGCAACTGGTAGAGTTTGGGTACAGCACCAGAAAATGGCGCCTCTAATGAATGCGCTATTTTCTGGGGTGGCTGTGGGTTGCAATTTGCAGCATGGGGGGCCCACATTTGGGTCTCTCCATACTGAGGTCTTCAACCCCCCAACTGCCAAGTTGTACCTGGCTTGCAACAATTAATACAGCGAAGCCCATTTTTTTTTTATTTCTAGAACTAATTCTTGAAAAAAATTACATGGGGCTCCGCCATATTTTTGGCCCTGCCAGGTACAAGTAGGCAGCTGGGGGCTAGAATCCTCAGCATGAAGAGGCCAAAGCGTTCTGGGCCTTCCATGCTGCAAATTGCAGCCTGCTGCCGCCCCATAAAATGGCGCATTCATTGAAGCGCAATTTTCTGGCGCTGTACCCAGGCTCTTCCAGTTGCCCTGGTGCCGGTGGCAAACTGGGTAATAAAGGGGTTAATGCCAGCTTTTTTTATTGGCAGCTGGCACTAAGTCCGAGATTCATAATGTCGGGCCAATGTTAGACCCAGCCACTAGGAATCTCTAGTAAATAGTCAAAAAATACACCACACAGAGAAAAATCTTATTATTTGAAAAAAACACAAACAAAATTTGGACTCCATCTTTATTATAAAAAGATCCGACGTAGTCCACAACGAAGGTCCCACGACGCTCGATCAAATTCGACGTAGTCCCCAATGAATTTCCCAAGATGCTCGATCTGCTCAATCCAGAGACTGCAGCAAGGGATCAAGTGTCCTCTTCCTACAGTCTCTGAGGTCAGAGTTATGGTGCACTGTATGGCAATGATCTGTCATACAGTGCACCATGACTATGATCCCAGAGACTACAACAAGAGGACACTTGATCCCTTGTTGCACCCATCCATCCACCCATGCTTCTATCCATGCACCCATGCACCTATCATCCACGCATGCACCCATCCACGCATGAATCCATCCATGCATGCACCCATCCACGCATGCCCCCATCCACACATCTACGCATACACACATCCAAGCATGCATGCACACATCTATCCATTCACACATCCATCCATGCACACATCCATGCACGCACACATCCATCCATGCACACATCCACAAATGCACGCACACATCCACGCACACCTCCACGCATGCACACATACATCCATGCACACATCCACGCACGCATATATCCATGCACACATTCATCCATGCACACATCCATCCATGCACACACACACATCCATCCATGCAATATCCATGCATGCACACATCCATCCATGCAACATCCATCCATGCACGCACACATCCACACATCCACAAATCCACACACGCACACATCCACGCATGCAAATATCCATCCATGCACACATCCACGTATGCACACATCCATTCATGCACACACACATGCATCCATGCAACATCCATCCATGCATGCACACATCCACATGTCCATGCATGCACACATCCACGCACGCACACATCCATTCACTCACACACACACATCCACGCACACATGCATCCATGCACGCACACATCCATCCATGCACGCACACATCCATCCATGCAACATCCATCCATGCACACACACATCCACATATCCATGCATGTACACATCCACGCACACATCCATGCAGGCATACTTCCATGCATGCACACATCCATCCATACACACATCCATCCATGCAATATCCATGCATGCACGCATGCATCCATGGACACATCCATCCATGCAACATCCATGCATGCACACATCCATGCACACACATCCATCCACCCATGCATGCATGCATCCATCCATTCATTCATGCTTACCTCACTCACAATCCACATGTGAGGAGGAGCTCGGGAGAGGAGGAGGGGCCCACACCGGAGCAGAGGAGGCTGGCCGACGGGTGCACCAGCGGGTGCAGCCCACCGGGAGGTGAAGGGGGACATGGGGCACAGAGGTGGGGGGGCCCAGGGGGGGTGCGGTCACAGAGAGGGCTGAGGAAGCTGACCAGCTGGTGCACCAGCCGGCGGATGAATGTTACCGGGGGTGAGGGGGCAGAGGAAAGTGTTTGGGGGGGCTGATGAACCCTGGAATGGAAGGGGACTGAGGAAGGGGAGGGCTTCAATCAGATCTGGAGGGGTGACTCTCTCTGATTGGCAGTTTCACTTTCAACTGCCAATCAGAGCAACTTTAGCCACGGGGGAGCTAAGCCACCCCCCTGGGATAAAGTATATTGTCACTGACCTGGTCACCTGAGCTGGAGGACCACAAACAAGCCATGACGTTATAGAGACTCATGGGTCGGGAAGTCACCGACTTTCATTACGTCTCTATAACGTCAAAGGTCGGGAAGGGGTTAAGCAACTGAATGAACATCCTCTGATGGTGATACCATAACTTTTCGCCAGGGGTTGTATAAGGAGTTCAGTCACTGATGAAAAGGGACGGGCGACCCGGAACTGTAAAGTCTGAGGTCCGTAGTGAACACCTGGTGTTCGGGCATGGACCCTGAACATCGACTTCCCTGTGAAGTCTGTGTTACTGTTTGAGTTTGAGGTCTGGGGGGCTGCAAAAAGAAACAAAAAAGTCATTAAACATCGGCTCATATTTGCCAGGTCTGCTCGCTTGCACTTCCAGGGCCATTAATTAACTTCCTTATTACTCCATGCACAGTAGATGCTAGAACATATGGGCTGTTTCCAGGTTACTGCACTGGCTCCAACAGCCAATTACAAACACCCACTCTCTTTGTCAGTGTCTGTGATTGGCTGTTGTGCACCTCACCCATTGTGTCGACATCTGGGATTGGTTGTCATAGACAAATAACCTGACTCATAGTAGTGTAAGAATAAATAATTTAAAAAAATGAAGTAGAGCTTCACTGTATGTTTAATTTTTAGCACAGCTAGAATGGACAGATATAGGCTGCCACCCTGAGCTGCCTAACTTTACCTTGACTGGCAATCAAAATACAGGAAAGCCCATAGTTTTGTTTTAATTATTTTAGTAAGTAATTTAAAATAGGATGGGGGCTTTGCCCTATTTTTGACTACCAGCAAAGGTAAAACACAAGCAGCTGGGGAACTAACATTATCAAAAATTGGTTGCTTTTTTCTACCCCTTGCATCTAGCAGGTGGCTGCAAATTCCCCCAGGAGGCAGCACATGCGTCTAGACACCGGTACACAGACCCCCTGCAACCTATAACATGGGGGCGGTTTGTAGCAACCAGGCGACCAGCCATGTATGCAGGGAGAGGCTGGTGGTGAATGCAGACACATGGACACCATTAGGCTCCTGCCACACTCAGGTGTTACATAGTGTCTGAGCAGCCAATTAGTGACGCCTCCTATTAGACCGGGCGGGCTGCTCAGCACTGAAATATGCATCACTGTGACAGACGCCCCCTGGAGGAAAACAACCTCAACTGCAATGGATAAAAAGATGCAAGTTGACACTAAAGATAATGATGTAAGGTGTCAGTTTGGTATTATGGCGCCAGAATATCGTAAGCTCGTGACCCACCGTCAAGGGCCCTTACACTCACGAGTACCTAGCCACATGTATAACACATTTATAATTTAGCTTTAAACAAAAAATCACCGAATAGGTACTAAATATTATATAGAAAAACTCACCAAAAATTGGTCGCTTTTTTCTACCCCTGGAATCTAGCAGGTGGCTGCAAATTCCCCCAGGAGGCAGCACATGCGTCTAGACACTGGTACACAGACCCCTGCAACCTATAACATGGGGGCAGTTTGTAGCAACCAGGCGACCAGCCATGTATGCAGGGAGAGGCTGGTGGTGAATGCAGACACATGGACACCATTAGGCTCCTGCCACACTCAGGTGTTACATAGTGTCTGAGCAGCCAATTGGTGACGCCTCCTATTAGACCGGATCCTGAGTGAGGCTTTCAAGAGTGCAGCTGGCAACAGTAGGGAAACCCTTCTTAGACCCAAGGTGAAACCGGTCTCGGAGGACATAGTAAGGATGATCGGAACATTCGATGATCGGTCTGGAGAGGTGCGAGATATTCTCGAGAGACATTGGGGGGTGCTTCTGTCAGATAAAGAGGTGGCCCCCTTTATCCCTGTAAGACCAGCCATTACCTTTAGACGTGGGAGGTCATTGAGGGACCAATTGGTTCACAGCTTGTACTGTCCACCCAAGAGACAGGGCACTTGGTTAGACCAACGGGGGAATGGTACCTTTAGGTGTGGAAAATGCGTGTACTGCAATTATGTGAGGAGATCCGATTCTTTCCAGAGCAGTACTACTGGTGAAACTTTCACCAGTAGACACTTTGGAAACTGCAGGACCGAGGGTGTCGTATACCTATTCCAGTGTTCCTGTCCCATGGACTATATAGGAAAGACAAAAAGACCCCTTAAGAAACGCATAGGGGATCATCTGGGGGATATCAGACATGCGAGGGATACCCCCATCTCGCGTCATGTGAGAGACGTCCATGGGGGGGATCTCAAGTGTTTTAGCTTCCAGATTATGGAGGTGGTGGATAGACCCACGAGGGGTGGCAATTGGGATAAAATCATCCTACAGAAAAAGACGAGGTGGATCTATAGGATGGGATCAGTGGGTGGACGTGGCTTAAATGAGCAATTAACATACACTCCGTTCTTGTAAGGTTTTGCCCAAGGTCTCGGTAAAGCGTACCCCTGCCTTACACACCTTTTTCTAGTATCTAATTCTATGGGTTCTTGGAATTGATACAAGTTAACTTTGTGGTAAGTCTATTAATCCAAAAAAGGATCATGGAGGGCTTTGAAACATATCATGTCTCTATTTTGGGAAACATATATCGTCTGGAACTATCCATGTGTGCAATTGGACATAGGTCACCTGGGTATGTGACTTTTATCGGATGTTAGGCCTGTGGCACATAGCACTCTGTGAACCATCTTGCTGTGGGACTCCATAGACATCGTGAGGGTCTTTTGTATACTTAGATGTGGGCTGAATCAACATATAATCTTTAAACATTTCCCTATCAGGTCAGGCACACTCCTACATTTTATGACAGGGGACACATGCACATATACTCCACCTCCTGGATCCATGCTTACAGCATTGGGGGAGGAGCGCTGTGACTCTTGCCCTCCTCCTGTGTTGTTATTACACACAGGAGATGTGGGCGGAACCACTGTCCCTCCATTGTTGTTTCCGGGGGACGGGGAACGCGGGAGCGCACTTCCGGTTTGGGGAACGTTTAGAGACACGGACCTGTGCGATCATGTGACTTTGTTTTGCATGAAGCACTTCCGGTCCGGGGCCCACATTACTGTAATGGCGGCGCGGCGTGGAACGCACGCCGGCGCCGCCCCCATCAATTAGCGTTCTGATGGGGACAGCATATAAGGATGGAGATGAGGAGGGTGAGGGCCGCCTCATATCATTGTGAAGGGAGAGAGGGGGAGCATCGGACCCTTCGCCCTGGGCGCCCCAGGGTAGACACAAACACCCTGTGCCAACAACCACTCCTGAGGAACCCACCGCTGCATCTATGGTGGGGGAAACGCGTCGAGTGAAGACGTAGCGTGACAACATCAGGATAAGATAAGTGATACCCTAATCTATTCTGTGGGGCATTGGTAGCCCTGCCTGTGAGTGACCCTAACGGCATTTGGTACATCTGACTTCCTCAGGATTTAAATTCAATATTATGAAAGTGACATGTTATTGTGTGCTTGATGGGTGAGATAGAAGGTGTAGGTGAGGCATTACTGATTTCTTTTTTGTTCTAGCAACTGCTGGGTTTTGTGCTAGTACACTTTGTATTGGTATGGGAATTGAGGCATTTAATAACGGTATTGTATGACACCTGACACCTCCATTATCCTTTGATAGGAAGGAACTATCTCCCCATATAGCTGTTTTCAATGTCCGCCAGGTGACCGTATTTTTGTGGACACCTAGTTAAAGGGATAGACCCTTAACTCTGAGGACTGTCTCTCCTTTTTGTTTGAGATACCTTCCAGCATAGATGTATGTTATTTATACCTTAACCTTAGGGAGGTATAGTGTACCAATGGGCCTACATCCTTAGACACCAGCTAAGGGTCAGTAGGGACAGCCGCCGTGGAACGGGGACACCATCTAGAGGGGTTTTGTATGTGTATAAAACTCCGTTGCCAGGCAGGGTGAGTGAGGGAGAGGATAGGGTTGGGCCACGTGTGCCCAACATCCCACTGACAAAATCCCCCCCCCCTTCCTAAGAAAGTTAGTTGCACACCCTGATTGGAACTATAGTTTCCTCTTTTAAATATGTATCATTAAAAGTTATATTTTAGTAGTAATTCCTTAAACACACACTTCGATTACAATTAGGATTACCTTATCTATTTTCGGTGAGCTTCCACGGAAGAGGTCTAGAATTATTACTCTTAATGAACATACAACTGACTGTAAGAGAAATCGCTTCCACCTCTGGTATTGGAAAATTTACCGTTTCAAGAATAATTCACACACACAATGAAACTGGATCGTTTTCTCCTAAACGAAAAGGGAAATGTAGAAGAAAAAGGAAAACAACACCAAGAACTGATAAAACACTTATCAGCAATAGTAAAATTAATGCAAGAAAAACTTACTATGTCCCAATTAATTTGCACAGCACTGTACTTATATATATATATATACTGTACTACATTATCCAACTCTGTATTTGTGTGTATATGTTTAGAATTTGTGTCATTATCAGCTTGAGGAAGAGACCTTGGAGTCTCGAAAACATGTGATTATTTACCATCTTTTCAGTTAGCCATTAAAAGGTATCAACCAGTGAGAACTCTCACATTCTAATAAATATTAAGGCATCAATTTATTCATCTTGCTATGAGCTGCATGCCAATATCGATCGCTTAGGATGGTTGAGCCTACTGACAGACTGACTTGCCTTTAAGCTTGTTTTTGAGGTAAATATTGTATGTCACGATTGAGAACAGGCAGGCTGCATGAAACATGTAGGATCTGTACCTCATTTTTAGGATGTTACTCTGTTGAAACATGTTTTTATCCAATATTTGTCATGCGCTGATTTGTGCTGACTCTCTGTGGTCTGTTTTGGATGCTGCTGTAATTGAATGTGTGTGAATTACTTCAGGAACTGCATGAGTTAATGTCTGTTTTGCTGTGAACTGCGCTCAGCTGCTGCATGAAGTGAAACCTATGTGTGACTCACCTGGAATCTCTTCCCCTGGTCTTTAAATATCCTTCCCTTTCCTCTATCAGATATAGTTGATAGTGTTAGACTCTCCCTGGTCACTAAGCTGTGAAGACGCATGTGCTGTTGTGCTGAAGTCTTTCCTTATGTTTCATTTCCTTGGAAGTAGCAGTGATTTCTGATCCGTGGGTGGAGGTATGGGCTCTCACCCTAGGGCTTTGCAGGAGCTTAGGAAAAGGGTGGCGACTTGGACCTCCTCAACATCAGAGGTACCTCTGTGAGCAGGGTGAATCAGGGGCCCCCAGCATAAGGGTCACATTAGTTTCCCCTGAATCCCTTCGCCTACCTCACCATCTGGTTACCTGGTTGCCTCACCCTCTGAACGTGACAATTTGTAATAACGAAGATTTTCTGTTTTGCTCCTGTGGCTGGACTAAAGATATATATTTTTGATTTTTCATTTTACACAAAATGCATAAAGCATTTGCATTATTTTAATTAATCTGGTGCAAAAAAAGAAATAAGCGAGATAAAAATAAGGCTAGGCTCAGATTAGTGTTTTGCTGCGCTCAACGGGGTTAAGGTAAAAACATAGAATTTGGGAGCCTTAACCCAGTGTTAAGGTACCTTTACACGCTGCCACAGTGCCTAGCATCAGGTATCAACTATACGTGCTCGCGCATGTTTTTGACGGTTGATACCGATCGCCGATGCCACATGTACATGCCGCCATTGCGTTGTCAACTGAAGGTATTGTGTTTCCCCGGAAGTTCTGACAGATTCTGCGGATAACTGCCTGTTGAATCATGTTGCCCCTTCACACATGCAATCAGTAGGGGAATGTGGGCGTACATCTTTCGCGCCACAAGTACATAGGCGTGACAGAGTTGTGTATCCGTGACGCAAAGACGTTGATTGGATAACGCAATAGTGTCATGATTGGCCAGCCTGCGCAGGAAGGCTGGCTAATACATAACGCCATTGCAATTGTGTAGTGTGAATGGACAGCTCTTTAAATATGGCACCCTGTGAAGGGACAACCAATGGAAACACAGTAACCCCCACCAATCATCGCTGATGGGGTGCGGTATCCATGAGGCTGTGTCATGCCCCTGGGAAATCACTAGGCGACGGTGATTCAATCCCTGTGCCCCATTTAGACGCCACTACCATGGCAATTGTGCCTTCGTGTTGCCTTGGGTTTTTGAACATGGCTCAGAAACAGGTATCTGAGTCAACTGCAGGAAACCTGATCCCTTTCCCAATTTACACGCCGCTATTTCGTAGCAATTTCAAGGCAACAGGCACAAAAATCCCCATTGCCAGGTAGTTGCTACCACGCAGTGGTGGCGTGTAAAGGTACCTTTACTGGAATGGTAATGCTGCATCAGCACTGACAATTCATCCCTATGGTGATGGAGCCCAGAGCGCACCTCAAACGCAGGCATCTGAGTATCAGTGTTTGAAATCTCACGCTTTTTCCTAGTGAATCACAAGACACTTCAGAGCGCGTCATGTGATGTGCTAGGAAAAAGTGTGAGATTTCAAACACCGGGACTCAGATGCCAGCGTTTGAGCTGCACTCGGAGCTCCGTCACCATAGGGAAATATTGGCAGCGCTGACACAGCGTTACCATGTCGGTAACACTGCATCAAGACTCCCAAATTATATGTTTTTAACGGAGTGCCTTAAGCGCAGCAAATAGCGCTAAGCTGACCCTAACCTAAGCGACATATAACAAGTAAATTAAAATTTAAAAATTGCACATTTTTAGCAGTTTTGTCAGAGTCTATGTAGGTACCAAAAGTTAGTCCTACTAAAATAAGAGAAAAAAGGTCAGGTCAGGTTTATTCCAGGAAAACAGCATTGTAATGTGTTAAGCATTTTTCTTGTGCTTGATGCACCTGTCACCAAATATTATGACAGACACGGGGCCTCCAAATGTGGATTACAAGATAAATATTTGTAAAAGTGCCACATGATGAGACTTTTAAATAGAAATGGGGACATAAAGGATTAAATACATATATTTTTAAGACACAGCATGTGACCCTAAACCAGTGCATATTATCAAATGTATAATTGCCTTAAATTGTCC
>JARQOC010000011.1:163116279-163185570 GCA_033576535.1 Allobates femoralis
TCTCTATACATGAGTGTTTCTGTATACATGCATCTGTGTACATGTATGCGTATATATGAGTACATGTGTGTATACATGTGTGTGTGTCTGTATACATGTGTGTATACCTGTGTGTATATGTGTGTATACCTGTGTGTATGTGTGTGTGCACATTTGTGTGTATCTGTACACATTTGTCTGTGTACATGTGTGTATAAATGTGTGCATATACCTGTGAGTCTGTATACATGTGTGTTTCTGTATACATGCATCTGTGTACATGTGTGCGTATACCTGTGTGTACATGTGTGTGTATACATGTGTGTGTCTGTATACATGTGTGTGTATACCTGTGTATATGTTTGTCTGTATACATGTGTGTGTACGTGTGTATGTGTGTACATGTTTGTCTGTGTACATCTGTGTATATCTGTGTACATGCCTGTGTGTGTCTGTATACATGTGTCTGTATACAAGTGTGTGTATACATGAGTGTCTGTATATCTGTGTGTATATGTATGTGTGTCTGTATATGTGTGCGTCTGTATACCCATGTTTATATGTGTGTGTATATGTATACCTGTTTGTATACGTGTGTGTATATATAATATATACATGTGTCTGTTTACATGTGTGTGTATGTATGTATGTCTATATGTGTGTTTGTGTGTCTGTATACATGTGTGTGTGACTATAGACATGTGTCTATTCCTGTGTGTATACATGTGTTTCTGTATACCTGTGTGTATAAATGTGTGCATCTGTATACATCTGTGTACATGTGTCTCTGTATATATGTGTGCATACATGTGTGTACATGTGTGTGTCTGTATACATGTGTGTATACCTGTGTGTTTACCTGTGTGTATATGTATGTGTCTGTATATATGTGTGCATGTACATGTGTGTGTTTGTATACATGTGTGTTTTTGTATATATTTGTGTGTACATGTACAGTGCCTACAAGTAGTATTCAACCCCCTGCAGATTTAGCTGGTTGACACATGCGGAATTAACTTGGCATTGTGACATTTGGACTGTAGGTCAGCCTGGAAGTGGGAAATGCAGTGCCACAATAAATTATTTTTTTTTTCTTTTTTTTTTTTTTTTAAAGCGTTAAAAGTTAATTCAGAGGGTCATTTATTATTCAACCCCTCAAACCACCAGCATTCTGTTTGGTCCCCCTAAAGTATTAAGAAGTAGTTCACGCACAAATAACAATGAGCTTCACATGTGTGGATTAATTATCTCTTTTGCCAGCCTTTTCTGACTATTTAAGACCCTCCCCAAACTTGTGAACAGCACTCATACATGGTCAACATGGGAAAGACAAAGGAGCATTCCAAGGCCATCAGAGACAAGATCGTGGAGGGTCACAAGGCTGGCAAGGGGTACAAAACCCTTTCCAAGGAGTTGGGCCTACCTGTCCCCACTGTTGGGAGCATCATCCGGAAGTGGAAGGCTTATGGAACTAATGTTAGCCTTCCACAGCCTGGACAGCCTTTGAAAGTTTCCTCCCGTGCCGAGGCCAGGCTTGTCCGAAGAGTCAAGGCTAACCCAAGGACAACAAGGAAGGAGCTCCGGGAAGATCTCATGGCAGTGGGGACATTGGTTTCAGTCAATACAATAAGTTACGTACTCCACCGCAATGGTTTCCGTTCCAGACGAGCCCGTAAGGTTCCTTTACTTTCAAAGCGTCATGTCAAGGCTCGTCTACAGTTTGCTCATGATCACTTGGAGGACTCTGAGACAGACTGGTTCAAGGTTCTATGGTCTGATGAGACCAAGATCGAGATCTTTGGTGCCAACCACACACGTGACATTTGGAGACTGGATGGCACTGCATACAACCCCAAGAATACCATCCTTAAAGTCAAGCATGCTGGTGGCAGCATCATGCTGTGGGGCTGTTTCTCAGCCAAGGGGCCTGGCCATCTGGTCCGCATCCATGGGAAGATGGATAGCACGGCCTACCTGGAGATTTTGGCCAAGAACCTCCGCTCCTCCATCAAGGATCTAAAGATGGTTCGTAATTTCATCTTCCAACAAGACAACGACCCAAAGCACACAGCCAAGAAAACCAAGGCCTGGTTCAAGAGGGAAAAAAATTAGGTGTTGGAGTGGCCTAGTCAGTCTCCTGACCTTAACCTAATTGAAAACTTGTGGAAGGAGCTCAAGATTAAAGTCCACATGAGACACCCAAAGAACCTAGATAACTTGGAGAAGATCTGCATGGAGGAGTGGGCCAAGATAACTCCAGAGACCTGTGCCGGCCTGATCAGGTCTTATAAAAGACAATTATTAGCTGTAATTGCAAACAAGGGTTATTCCACAAAATATTAAACATAGGGGTTGAATAATAATTGACCCACACTTTTATGTTTAAAATTTATAAAAATTCAACTGAGCAACATAACTTTTTGGTTTGTAAGATTTATGCTTCTGTTAATAAATCCTACTCTCGTTTGCAGTTTGAAGGCTCTAACTTATTGGCATCTTATCAAACCAGCTAAATCTGCAGGGGGTTGAATACTACTTGTAGGCACTGTATGTGTACATGTCTGTATCTGTATGTATGTGTCTGTATACATATGTGTACATATATGTGTGTCTGTATACATTGTGTGTCTGTATATGTGTGTGCATACATGTGTGTACATGTATGTCTATGGTGTGACCCATCATGTCATATCATACACATATACACACATATAAACACTCATGTACATACACACATATATACACACCTATATACACACATAAATACACATATACACACACGTGGCGAGTCACATTAAACACATATACACAGACATATAGACACACGCATCAGATCACATCATACACATATATACACACATGTACTCATGCAGTCAAATCTTACACATACACACAAATATGCACACATGCACCAGGTCACATCACACACAAACACATATATACACAGAAAACAGCTCACGTGACACACCGGAGACATACACATATACACACATACAGACACACACATATATATATATACACACACATATATATATACACACGGCCGGTCACATGACGCACTACGTCCACATATGCATACACTTATACACACATTTATTCACACGCAGTGGGGACACACACACAGCAACTCACATGTGGTACTTGAGGACATAGACATATACACACACGGTGGGTCACATGATGCAGTGGGTCCACATATACACACACACAGGCAGTGGATCATGTGACACTGTGGGGACACAAATATACACACACAGATAAACACATACCGGGTCACGTGACGTGGCAGGGACACACACATACACACCTGCACACTTACTCATGCGGACACTCAGGTATACAAAGATGGCGGTGTTGTGACCATCACACTGCCCCACTGCAAGATTACAGGATTACGTTGGAAGGGACCTTTGTGGGAGCTAATAATGTGGATAACGAGTGTAATAAAAGACTTCTCTGTGTGTGTGTCTTTTATTTTCTCTCTACTGAAAGTATTGCTAATAGAGGGCTGTCATACTGATGGCTGACATTAGCAATAGGGCTTGATGTCAACAGCCAAAAAAAGCCGACATCAACCCCTTTATTAACCAGTCTGCCACCACTACACTGCAGCTGGAAGGGCGCTGTAACCAATTCATGGAGGTTCCACTTCTGGGGCAGCTGCTGGCTGCAATTTTCAGGGTGGGGGCCCAGAATGCTTGGGCCTCACCATGCTGAGAATTTTAGCCCCCAGCTGTCTGAGTTACCTTAGCTGGCAATAAAAAATACAGCGAAGCTCACGCCAAATTTTTTACAATTATTTAAATAAGTAAAACAAAATAGGTCTCCATTGTATTTTTCATTGCCAGTGAAGATAACACCAGGCAGCGGGGATTGGCATCCAGTAGCTGCTTGGTTTACCTGCGCTGTCAATAGAAAATGTGGCGAAGCATTACGCAATTTTTACCCCAAAATTAAACACCTTATCAATAAAAATAAACACAGAAACAGGTTTTTAAGTAAAAATGCATTTATTTACATACATTACACACAGGGAGGAGAATTCACAGAGGGAAGACAGCTCAATGGAGAGAGCATATGAGAAGAGAAGACAGTTCAGGGTGGAGAGAGACAGCACACAAGGGGTAGAGCACACATAGGAAGATAATTCTGGGGAGAGAGCACATGAGGGGAAAGTGCACAGGAGGAAGACAGCTCAAAGGAGACAGCACATGGGGGAAGAGACAACGGGCAGTTGACAATTGCACGGCTGGGGGAGAGATGTCCACAAAGCCCGCCCCCATTGTGCCATCACTGCTCTCCCAAGCATCGGGCCTCCATCTAGTTACAATGATAATACAGCAAGAAAATATTTTAAAAAAATGTGAACATCATTACAAGTATAACATAGTAACAGATGTAGCAAGGATAGTTCCTCCCCAGATGCTCCCAAATTTGTGAGTAGGTGCCTAAAAGAGAAGGGCTCATGAATATCACATGCATAGAATGAGAAAATTAAACAAGAAATTTGAAGCTAAACAGAGTTTCCTATAAGTAACTAAAAAGGCCAAAGAATGTGGAGAGGATTTAATTTCTAGTAGTTCCAATTTATTTTGCTATGATTAAGAACCCATTGTGATTTGAAATACATAGGTCATGTGCTTCCCTGTCAATATTTTTTTCATTCATCATGTGATTTTATTAAACATGAAATGAAGTACAATTTTATCCTGGTATTTAAAGGGATCCTGTCACCTACAAAACGCCTCCTAAGCTATCAAAACATGTCCCTGCAGCATCCCATCACTAATCTCACATTCCTTTTGTCTCCTAAAAGCATCCTGTCAAAGTGCATAAAAACGTTTTAATACTTACTCATTAGTGATTATAATTAGCAGGGGCTATATTCTTTAGTCACCAGGGCAGGCTGTTTTGCAGCCTGAATGATCCACCCTCTCTCTGTCTGTGCTGCTGTTATGTGAAGCTGAAGGCAGGACTAATGATTTGCATTCTGTGTGTGATAGAGACGGGGGAGGGTAAAGCCTGCACAAACAGAGGAAAACAGACAGAGAGAGGGTGGATCCTGGAGTCTGCAAAACAGCCCGCCCTGGTGACTAAAGAATATAGCCCCTGCTAGTTATAATCACTAATGAGTAAGTATTAAAACGTTTTTATGCACTTTCACAGGATGCTTTTAGGAGACAAAAGGAGTGTGAGATTAGTGATGGGATGCTGCAGGGACATGTTTTGATACCTTAGGAGGCGTTCTGGAGTTGACAGGATCCCTTTAACTTCTGGTGCTGAATGTTCCATTACCTGCTTTGATTTTATTACTGGTTGTGGGACCCAGCTCACATATCTGTGTGCTACATTCAATGAAAATTGCATAAACACCAAAATTCATGAAACATTGTGCTGATCCTTTCTACCCTTTCCTGTTACCAATTCTGTAGTACCTGTCATGATAGCAGTGGACAGAAGAGGTAATAAGCATCAATCAGATCATTTTACTGTGGGTGTCCATGATCAGGATTAGCAGTTTTTTGGGTTTAGCGAGTTTTTGCTGCATTCAAAATGCTGCTTTGTACAGTACAAGCACAGTGGATGGGATTTGTAAAAATTCTGTGCCCATTGTGCTTTTATTTATATACTGTTATGCAATGTGGCTTCCTGAGCCACAGCATGTCAATTTATGCTTGCCGGGATGCGAGTGTTCTCAGTGGGAGAACACAGCAAAAACAAGCTGCACCATGAATCCTGATTGTGAACATGGATGATGTATTCTCCTGAAGAAAACATTAGCGTCTCTGCAAGAGAAAACACACTTTGTCAACAATGCAATGTATCCTAATTATGGACACTTACCCTTAGAGAACTATATTGCTATTAAGGGAGGTGTCTGTCTTCCAGAGAAGTACTGTCGAAAGGTTGAGGATAGACCATTCATATACTGTAAAAGATATGTCACAGAGATGAAGAAAGAAAGATAAAAGATTCTTAAGAGTTATGCTTTTCTGCTGTGGTTGTACTACTTTGAGACACAATAAAGAAAAAATAAAGCCAGCTCACTCAAATGGTATTTTTTTTTGTCTCAGGTTGAGTCTTCTGCCAGGGATCCACACGGTGATGAGGGAGGCACACCCTCCTGCAATCGCTTGAAAGTAGAGCAAATATAATCCAGTGAAGGAGCCCTCAGGGCCGCACCGTCCAGTGGACAGCGTGAGCCCTCATACTCAGGCGACAACAGGCAGGGGGAGCAGCTGTGTAGGGGGGCGGCACTATCCCCACACAGCCGCTTCTGTCCTGCGGCCGTCTCACGCTTCTCACCGGCGGGGAAACTGATAGCAAAACCACCCCCGCTCCTCACCTGCGGAGCTGATAGCACCCCCCCACCCTGCGTCAGGGAGCTGATAGCACCAACTCCACCCCACCCCCTAAACCCTTCCCCGCTCCTCACCTGTGACGGGGAGCTGATAGCATAAACCCCCCTCCATAACCCCCCGCTCCGCAATTATGGCTCAGGCGGCGGTGGTTCTTGATGCACCCCTGGGAGCCCTTAGTATGGGATGTTAAAATCCTTTATTTCAAATCTTCTACATCTCTAGAAGAAGACCTATGCAGTTGAAGCGTGTTGTCTGCTCCCAGACAACTGTGTCCTCTACACTGCCTTAAAGTACCCACTGCATTGATAAACTCGGTTCATGTAAGAATGATGCTTTTTTAATGAAGATTGAGAAATAAAGGATTTTAACATGCCATACTAAGGGCTCCTCCGCTGGATTATATTTGCTCTACTTTAAGACACAATGTTATAAATTACATGTGATTGTCTTCCACTGCTCCACACAGGAGAATTTAGGAACATTTCCTGCTACTGAGATACTACCTTTGTCAAAGAGAATAACTGGAAGCTGCCAGTAGAGCAATGACTAATTTTCATTGAAGGCAGAATTCTATTTTGACATATACTTAACAATGTGGCACAATTCAAGTGCATTCAGCCAGTAGGACAAAATGTGTACATTAACCTGTTGGAGGACATGGGAGAAGCCTAAAATGCACAGTAAACTAAGATTTGAGCAAAAAAAAAAAAGTCTTGAAAAATGCTTTATCAGATCTTTAAGACTAACAATGACTGAACATTCTGATATTTTACTCCCAGAGAGATATTGCACTAAGTCTGAATTTTTAAACCAATATCTCAGTGAATAATATATTACATGAATGGCAGTGTTAACAAAAGAGACATTTTCATAGCATCTGCGTGATGTTACATTTTAAACCACAGGACTGTTTGATCCCAGGGGAAAATCAATGGACTGCAGCAGAAAAAAATATTTCACTACAAGTGGTCTATAAGAGAGTAGAACAATGACAGACAGGTCATATTGTATTTCAGACTTCACCAGCTGTGATCAGATTCCATGATTATCTGATCCATAGTTAATAGTGTTTTGGTTTCCTTTGAAGTCTCTATTTGAAGCATTTATTTCTTGAGTGGTTGATTGCAGCATCTTCTGATTTATTTCATGATAAGTATGCCATAATTGGTCTGGAGTGTTGTTGAACACTTTTTGTTATTTGTATATTTGATTGCTGCTTTACTTATGCACTTCATGGAAGATTCTGAAAATATATGGTGTGGTATGTCGGCCAGACAGGGTCTGAATGCCTGGTATACATTGCACATGTAGAGGTCTGATGCACTGTGAATGTTTCACTGTGTCTTGCAGCAGTAGAAAGAGTTAATGCAAGTGGTGTGTGTGTGTATATCAGTTAACACACCTCCTCAAGGGGTGTGGTCAGGGCTGATATCATGTGATTTCTGACTGGTCACAGGATGTGATGTCAGCTCAGGTCCTGGAGGCTGGAAAAGCCTGCTGCTGAGCACATGTTGTGGCTGCAGTAGGCCTGATGACGGACAAGCCCCGGCTGTGGAAGCTGGCTGGGTGTAAAACATGAGCAGAGACCAGGCCTGGAGCTGTGACTTGTGAGTGGAGTCAGAGACTGTTCCACTGGGATAATGCTGGAGAAGCATACCTAAACCTGTGCACCCGTGTGTGATGTAACAACAGACTGTATACCGGGCAATATGTTCCTGTAAGTCAAAGAAAGGCTCCTGTTTATGTGCTTGGGGGCGGTTTATGCTGAATTAATAAACCAACATTAATTTATTTACATTGAGAGACTGTTGCTGTGTTTGAACATCGCTGCAAAATGACTGAACCCCGACCCGGTCCGTCATCGCTACATCACAATGGATATATGCATTTTTGTTCTCACCAGTGTTCTACACTTTCTTTGTGTCTTCGATAGTATGTGTTTGCACTCCTTATGGGATTTTGTACTCACCATAAAATCCTTTTCATGAAGCTTCAATTGAGGGACACAGGAAAACCATGGGTAAATGCTGCTGCCACTAGGAGGCACCACTAGGCTAAACAAAGCCAAAAAAGTTAGCTCCTCTCCATCAGTGTATACCCACCGCCTGCAAGCAAGCTAGGCAGTTATTGTAATAGCAGTAGGAGAAGCATTTGAAATAAATGCAAACTGGCCCAACAGAAACATATAGGAAGAACCTATGCTGTGTCCTCCAATTAAAGCCTCAAGAAAAGGATTTTACGGTGGCTACAAAAATCCCCTTTTTTTTTCGCTTCATTGTGGGACACAGGAAGACCATGGGACATCCCAAAGCAGTCCCCAAGGGTGGGAAGAGAAGGAGTAGAAAATAATGAAGGACAGAGGCCAGCACTACAGGATAGAAGAAGTGGTCGAAATCAATCAAAAAGAACTATCCTTGTCTATGTCTGAAGTAATAAGGAAAATAATTGATAATAGAGGGCCGATTATCCCTAAAGGGGAAGCCACAGAAAGTGATGCTGACAAGGTGACTGCCCACACTAGAATTAAAAGAGAATGTGGGCAAACAGGGGAGAATAGAATTCTTCCTAAATCTCTAGATTGGAGTCCCCATTACTAGACCAGTAACTAGAAAAAATAAGATATACAAACTTTATTGGAAGAGAGTAACGTGAAAGGGACCAGAAACAGAATAGCTTCCAGAATGGGATATATACTCAGGAAACAATCTCAATATTTTTTTTGGGAAGAAACAGAGAAAGGGTATGGACCTACCTACCATGCAAGGTAAGATATCCCATTGGAGAAAGGGTGTTCCTTGGAACAAACAAGGTAAAACTGTAAGAAAAGTGAACCAGAGCCTTTCCTCCGAAAATAGTGCAAAGAGGGAGACTTCTGTGTGGTAGCAGGAAACTCTATAACACTAGGTAGTGGATACGTTCCGTGGTCATTGACATAATTAGATGTGATAAATGTTAACTGGAAGGACTGTTGCACTGGATAGTGGACAGGTTCTGTGGCCTATTACGTCATCAGCAATGTCACACAAGGTGGTCACAAACACTGATGCACTGGATAGTGGATAGGTTCCGTGGCCATTTACGATATCAGCGATGATGCACGTGGTGGCCGGAAACTCTGTAGCACTGGATAGTGGACAGGTTCCGTGACCAATGACATTGTCAGCAGAGCCGTACACGGTGGTTGGAAACACTGTTGCACCGGGTAGTGGACAGGTTCCATGACATTGTCAGGGGTGCCATAAGCTAGGGTCAGACTGCCGTTAATAGCTGATTTTAACAGCATGCGCTTACTACTTAGAATATTTTCCAGAAGCGCATAGCGTTAAACACTGCCCCTGGTAACCCGATGTGTTCCATGATTACCAGCCACACACAAAGCTCCTCAGATTGCACTTTTGCTTTGCGCACAGAAAAACGTTGTCTGCAACGCTTTCTGTGCGCTTAGCTAAAGCGCACCCTGAGCAGCTTTGTGTGTGGCTGGTAACCATGTTAACACATTGGGTTACCAAGGGCAGCATTCTCCCAAAGCGCATAGCTTTAACGCTATGTGCTTCTGGAAAATATTCTAAGTATTAAGCGCATGTCGTTAAAATCAGCTATTAACGGCAGTCTGACCCTAGCCATACATGGTGGTTGGAAACACTGTTGCACTGGGACAGGTTCCTTGGCCATTGATGCTATCAGATGTCACAAGTGTTGGCTGGAAGGACTGTAGCACTGTATACTGTAGTGGACAGGTTCCGTAGCCAATTATGCTACCAGCAGTGTTCCATGTGGTGGGCGGAAACACTGATGCACTGGATAATAGACAAGTTCCGTGGCCAATGACGCTATCAGCGATGACATGAACGCTGTTGCACTGAATTGTGGACAGTTTCCTTGGCCAAAAACAGTATCAGTGATGTCACACGTGGTGGCTTGAAACTTTGTTACACCGGGTAGCGGACAGGTTCTGTGACCATTGCTGCTATCAGCAATGTCACACATGTTGGCTGGAAATGATATTGCACTGGTTAATGGACAGGTTCCGTGGCCATTGCTGCTATCAGCGATATCATACGTGGTGGCTGGAAGCACTGTTGCAATGGACAGTGGACCGGTTTTGTGGCCATTGCCGCCAGTGGTGATATGATGTGTGGTGGTTAGATAACTCTGATGCACTGAATAGTGGCCATGTTTCATGGTCATTGTCACTAGCAACTATATGATACATTAGTGGTTGGAAACTCCTGGTTCAGTGTACATTTATTGTCCATCTGTGAGGATGTTCATTAAACCTGGGAATCACCTATCTGCAAGGATGCACAGCAATCTGTCAAGATGCATAGAAATGTGTATATATGCACAGGAATGTGTAAGGATGCACAATAATCTGCCAGGATACATAAAAATTAGTGATGGGCGAATCCTAAATTACTCGGAATCGCTTGACTCTAGCGAGTCCGAGCACAGGACTCGCTACTCGTTGCGAGTCTAGCGAGTCCAATGTTAATGAATGGGGAAGCGAGTAATAGCGAGTAGTGTGAGATTTACAAATCGCAGATGTGTCTCGGAAGCTTCAGCCTGAAGCAATCCTAGTTTTGTCATTTATTTGCATTGGACTCATTTACTTTGTAACTGTAATCGCTGGGAAACTCGCACAGATAAGAGTCCTGTCTGCTCAGTGTGCTGGCTGCCAGCTCCAGGGTCCTAGAGCCCGCCTGCTGCCTGATGTAGCAGAGCTGAGATTGTTCTCAGTCTGCTCATTCCCTGTGTACAGACATGAATGTCTGTGCACAGAGATGATGTAGCAGAGCTGAGATTGTTCTCAGTCTGCTCATTCCCTGTGCATAGACATCTATATCTATGCACAGGGGATGTAGCAGAGAGGACATCGCGTTTTGGACTGCGTCGGACGGAAGAGGATTTTTTTAATTAAAGATGGAGTCCCTAATGGCTTTTTTTTTATTGCTAATAAAAAATTTTCTTTGTGTTGTGTTTTTTTTAAAACAATTTAATAGAAATTCATGGCGGTCATGTCTAATATTGCCGTGACCGCCATAAATTTCGGGCTTAGGGCCAGCTGATAATACAAAGCTGGCCCTAACCTCTTTATTACCCAGCGTGCCACCGCTACCAGGGCCGCTGGGTTCAGCGCCAGAGGATGGCGCTTCAATGAACGCGCCATCTTCTGGGGCGGCTGCGGGCTGCAATTTGCAGCGGGGGGTGCCCAGAAAGCTTGGGCATCCCTGCGCTGCGGATTCCAGCCCCCAGCTGCTTAGCTGTACCTGGCTAGACATAGAAATTGCGCGGAGCCCCACGCTTTTTTTTTTAATTATTTCATGAAATTCTGAGATTCTGACTCTGACTCTGAAATTCATGAAATAATTTAAAAAAAATGCGTGGGGATCCGCGCAATTTCTATGTCTAGCCAGGTACAGCTAAGCAGCTGGGGGCTGGAATCCGCAGCGCAGGGATGCCCAAGCTTTCTGAGCACCCCCCGCTGCAAATTGCAGCCCGCAGCCGCCCCAGAAGATGGCGCGTTCATTGAAGCGCCATCCTCTGGCGCTGAACCCCGCTCTTCCAGCGGCCCTGGTGGCGGTAGCACGTTGGGTAATAAAGGGGTTAATACCAGCTTTGTTATACAAGCTGGTATTAAGCCCGAGATTCTTAATGTCAGGCCACGTTTGACCCAGCCACTAAGAATCTCCAATAAAGGGTTAAAAAAACACAACACAGAGAAAAATTTTTATTTGAAATAAAAAAAAAAGCCATTAGGGACTCCATCTTTAATTAAAAAAATCCTCTTCCGTCCGACGTAGTCCAAAACGCGATGTCCTCTCTGCTACATCCCCTGTGCATAGATATAGATGTCTATGCACAGGGAATGAGCAGACTGAGAACAATCTCAGCACTGCTACATCATGTCTGTGAGCAGGCGGGCTCTAGGACCCTGTAGCTGCACAGAGAAGACAGCTGGACTCGGCTCGCAAAGAAACAGCAGTTACTTTGCGAGTTTCCCTGCTATCACTGGCACAGTAGCCGAGTCTAATGCAAACAATGGCAATCCTAGTTTTGTCAGCGTTTCTGACAAAACTAGGATTGATATTGATTTGCATTGGACTCGTGCGAGTAATCACTGGGAAACTCGCAGAGTACCGAGTCCTGCGAGTCCCTTACTACTCGCCGAGTAACGAGTCCTAGCGAGTAGATTCGCCCATCCCTAATAAAAATGCATAAAATGCATAGTAATGTGTAGAAAAATATTAAAATCTGAGAGTCCTCAGTAGTTGATACCTTTTAATGGCTAACTGAAAAGATGGTAACAAGTAGCAAGCTTTTGAGACAACTCAGGTCTCTTCTTCAGGCTCCAGATATAATACTGGCTAACATGGTACAAACAAATATTTTCCCTTATCAGTAATGTGTTAGGATTCACAGTAATGTATAAGGATACAAACAAAGCAATTTGTGAGGATGCACCTTAATCTAAGCATCATTCATCTGTTGGGATATACAAGCATTTTCCAACTGTAGGGATGCATATTAAACCTAGGAATAAGGACTTATTTTAAACAGACTATAAGAATGACCCGCACCACTGCCTATTACGATAAGCTCTGGTTAATCCACAACTGGCTATGGAGGTAAGACAGGACCTATCCAGCTACTGAATCATGGTGCCATAACTTTGTTTGCATAGTCCCAAAGTTCATCTAAAATAATAGTAGGCAGCACTCACCATTCTGTTGCATCAGGATGTCTTTATTTCTCTATTTCAAACTCCCCACGAGTGACATACCAGTGGGTTGGTGAATGCTGGATGCGTCCAGAGGCCTGCATCCACCACCTCGCCGGCATGTCACTCGTATGCAGTTTGAAATAAAGAAATACTGATGCAACAGAATGGTGAGTGCTGCCTACTATTATTCCAAATGAGAACTTATTTTATTAGCTAGAGGGTTCATTTGCTCATAAGAACCATGGCCTTGTTATCATTCATACTGTGCCTTACAATTGTTCTCAGAAACTGTGCTGGCCACTGCACTGTGCTGAGTGCTGCCCACACAGCTGCGGTGCACAGGGGGTTAACAGCACTGCTCGACAGTAAGCTTGCATCAGAGGAGAGAGTAAGGGTCCTGGCTTCACATAGGCTGAGCTGGGGCATAGCTTCAGACTAAAAGCCCAGGAAAGTGAGGAGGTGGAGAGTGGAGAGGACGGGAGAAAGCCCAGGCTTCTCTGATTGTTGATAGGCCAAAGGGGGTTGACACTTCAACCCTGGATGCCACACGAAACCAGGAACTAAATATGAAGCTGCTGCCAGTGGATTGAGGGGGCTGGCGCGATGCGGCTGGAAAATATGGCATTCTGAGAGTTTTATCCACCAACCACTGAGCATCCATCCACCATGCTGTGGACGCCACACACACACACACACACACACACAGCAGGAGACTGTACCACACAGAGACTTCCTACCCATCCTGTCAGGCACTCTGGATGCTGGGAACATCCTTCCTGGAGGGATCTGGTGAGGGGGATGCCTGGTAGTTCTCGGGAAGTGCATCATCCCTTTTCAGCTGGACATCAACAGCTAGAGCTCTAGATGCAGGGACCTCTTTTCTGTCTTGCAGGAAATCCTCTGGCATCCCTACACCCTACAGTGAGGCTCTTGTGGGTAAGTGAGTAAGGGAAGCTGCTTTAGGAAGGACCAGCCATTGTTTGCCTCTGAGCACTTTTCTGTACTGGGGAGATGTCCTGCCAGGGAGACTGAGGGTTAACAGGCGGCCCGAGGCTTTCTGGACCCTTGGTACCATGTGCGGTGATAAAGTTCCTCATTTCTCTCTGTATCCCCTGTAGGTGAATTTTGAGTAAGATCTGAAATAAAAAGCATAAATATTAATAAAAACAACAGGGTTGGCCTGGTAGAGAAAGTACCCAAAATGAAGCTCCCTTCCAGGCGGTGGGTATATACTGATGGGGAGGAGCTAACATTTTTTGGCTTTGTTTAACCTAGTGTTGCCTCCTGCATGTTATCCATGGAGCAGGGCGGGGAAAGGCGCTGACATCACCGCAGGAGGCGGGGCAAAGCGGCCAACACTGCAATAAGTTCTGTGTACTATGCAGAAGGCGAGGGAGACAATGATTGGCATCAGGGAGGCAGCAGTGAGCAGATTAAATATACAGGGGGTGTGAAACTGCCCTTTGGCTCCAGCCACAAGCCACCTCCTATTTGGCTCCACAATGTAAGTTTTCAAAGTGTATTATCTCGAGGTACAGGGGGCTCAAGGGCTGGGGGACCCCTTGCCTGAATGCAGCAAACATGCTGCATTCAGTGCTGTAATTAGATCACCATGTATGGTTGGTGACAGTCCTCTTTAAATGAACTTTAAGCATCCTGGAGTTTTCAGGTGTTTTTGAATTCAGTGTAAGGGCCTTTCACATCAGCGTTTTTTTTTAAATCGCGGCAAATGCGGTGAAAAAACCGCATCTGCCGCGATTACCGCATACGGCTGCACTTGCGGCGCGGTTGCGGTTTTTGCCATGCATAGTATAGGCGGACTTGCGGCAGGTGCGGCAAGTGCGGTTTTTTCACCGCATCTGCCGCGATTTCAAAAAAACGCTGATGTGAAAGGGCCCTAAGACAGCGCTCCACACAACCGGTAAGTTCCAAAAACAAAGTTCTTTATTCTATATTTGACAAAGGTCCAAAATGGTGGACCAAAACGTTGCACTCTATGATGGTGGAAAAAAGAACTTTGTTTTTGGAACTTACCAGTTGTGTGGAGCCGCTGTCTTACATTGAATTCTATTACTATTTTCCAAGACGACTCGGTTGGAGGTGCATGCGCTGCCTTAGAGTTAAGAACACATACCCTTGGTCCGAGTAATAAGGTGCAGCATACTTGTCTATTAATTGCAGGTGTTTTTGTCACCTGCAGATGGTTAATTTTGGAAACAGTGCCAGATGTGGCAGCAGATGGGAAGTCCAGGAAGCTTACAATGTTCTTAAAACATCTGTTAAAGAGAGCTTAATATTTTTTTGGGAATGATTTTGGATATTTATTATTATTATTATTATTGTTATATATTTTTTTGGAGGGAGAGCAAACCTTTATTATTGCAGAGGGTCACCAGTATGCAATGCCATTTGTTCTACACTTTTATGATAGCAATTCATATAAAAATAGCATATGACCATTATATGCTTCACATCCATAGTCTTATAGTTCTGTTCACACTGATAAAACCCCGTAGTTGGGCTATTGATTCTGGAAAATGTGCAATCACTATTTCATGTCATAATAAAAATACTTATAATAATAATATTTATTTATTAATAATTAATTCCATAGCGCTTTACATAGATTTACAACACTGCCCCCATTGGGGCTCACATTTCATGCCATACATTTACAATACAGACTTTTGGCAAGTGCATAACTGTGTTATATGTATAATTCATCATATTACAGTTGTCCTTGCATTCCAGCAGTGCCCAGTGCCCACTAGCCTTACTCGGCATTCCACGTGAATTGGTGGTGAATAGTGACCTGAATAAACATATTTCTTTTCTTCATTATGTCTTCAACAAAGATGTCATGCTTCAATAATGACTACACCTTAAGTAACAGCAGCCCAGTTGTTATACCTTGTGACCCGGGGATTTGCATTTGTGACAGTGATTTTAGTTCTGCAGAGAATCACATAAAGAGGTTAGTTAGTAGCTAGTCATTAGCAACAAGAGTGTGCAAACATTCAACTCTGGCAGTGATTGCTCGGGTCTGAATCCTGTCACTTAATGAAAGAGGGGGCCCCTTAGGGAAAGCAAGCACACCCAAAATGCTAGTGATTATTTTTTCTCAAATACCAAGACTTTAATTCTAACTCGACATCTATACATGCATAGGATTTGGCAGTAATAGCGTACTGCTGTGAATTTTGTTGTACTGTAAATATATATATATACTGTATATGCACCTACTATAACCCATAAAAGGTTTATATCTGGATGTAGACTAAGTTAAATGCATGCAGTATGAAACTTTGTTGCATATCTTATTGTACATCTAATTGTAAATCTCAGCGTGTTTGTCAAATGAGAATAAGAGTTTAACACTTGAAAGCAGACCATGTGGCAAATATTGAAAACTTTGTGCTAAATTGACCTCATTCTTATTAAAAAAGTAACATTCTTTTAGATCATTGTCTGAATTTCATGTAAGTGACTCTATTTTTTAAGTATCTCTGCCAACTCATCTTCATTAGGTGTTTCACTTATTCTGCAGTCCCGAGAATGTGAAAACGCAGACTGCCAGCACTTGTTTCCTTTCCCATTAGGTTTGATTTTCTTCCAAAGATTCTTGATTTTCAGCAGCACAAGCTTTAAAAGGATTACTGTCAACCCTGACAAAAAGCAATAAAAACAGAAAAAGGCTGACTATGCTAGCAAAATGGTGCAACAATCCAAATTAGTTGAGGTAGTCATGTGTTCAACTTGTTTATCTTGTGCATCAAGTGTATCTCTTATTCCTTTCCAAATCCTGTTTTGATACATTCATTGACTAGAGTATATCCTACATCCTAGTAAATATCCTGCTTAGAATTGTTTTTGCATGTTACACAAAACCAACATACTTATGAAACATTGTCCAGAAATGCTAGCATGACAGTATTTAATCCTTTTAAATTGTTTTAGTGCAGTATTTCAGGAAATTATGTTTGTATTCCTAAAAGATTTTGCATTTATATTTACGTGCAGACAAAAATATAGCTAACTACATAACTAGTAACTATTGATACTGAACAGTGCATTCACTTTTTCAAGTGCTATTTAAGGTGTTATAAAACTAGAGATGCTCAAATTGTTTAAAATTAAAATTTGCCATGTACGGGAATTTGTTTCTCAACACTCAGTCCATATGCTTCTAATGCCTTCAAAAATAGTTATAAAACGCTCTGAAGTCTCCCAGGAAAGTATAGATCCCCTTTAAAACTTCTTCACGCAAACTTGGCCTTAATAATGTTAAAGTAACCTTAGCATAACAATGGACCCAATAACAACTAACAGCCCATTAAATAACAGTGAATTGACACTGTTCATGCTTTTTTTTACATAAACATATGGTACATCACTTGAGTTCAGTCATTTTTGATTAGTTAGGTCTTTCTGTGTAGGTACGTGGACAGAAAGTAACATGTGGCAGCAAGTTGCATTATAGGTGTAGTATCTAATATTGCTTATAAAACAGGTGGACAAAGTATTTTTTAATATGTTTATATTGAACCATTAAATGCACTATACTTTACAGAACTATTCTTCACTGTCTACAATCAAAATTTATGACAGTATATCTTTAAGTATGGGAGGAAACCCATGCAAGCATGGGAAGAACATACAGTACAAACTGTAATAACACAAGGGTCATTGAAAGCTCTTGTCCATAGCCCAGCCATCGTTAGAAAGACAGCATAGACAAGGGCTCATCCCAACTGAACACCTGAACTCCTTAACCGTGGGTGAAACACTACCCAGATAACACACGGTGAGGGAACCACACAATGGTAAGACTTTATTGGATACTCAACAATCAAAGGCATATAACACATATGAAGCAAAACACAAAATGTAACAGTTAACAGAATCTCACCTCTCCACTGGCTCAATAGGGATTATAATGTTCGTGCCATGGGGCTTTCAGCAGCACCCTGTTTTTAGCGGGCAACCACTGACAAAGGAATAGCGACAAGTTTTGGAAGCTGACCGAGCACAGCAAAGTCTGTAGCCAGGTAACTGAATTGTCCCATTCTGGGTATCTTCGTTAAGTAGTCTCTGTTATTCCAGCCGAATCCTGGAATCCTAGGCTAAACTCCTGTAGAATATAATTCAATTTTGGTGCTCCTCTAGTTGTACCCAACTGAGGTCATGCAGAGTATGATGGAATGATGTTATCCTGGCAGCTGAAACCAAAATTCTTAGGCTGAGGGAATGGGCTTCCAATTGGTACCAGAACCCCTTGACTTAAAGCCATGTAGCATATAAACTACTTGTGACTGAAGTAGTCCTTATATATATATATATATATATATATATATATATATATACTAGATGGTGGCCCGATTCTAAAGAATCGGGTAGTCTAGAATCTATATAGAGTTTATTTAGTAATAGGGGAGTGCTGTGAAATTAATTGTGTGTATACAGGCGGCTCAGTGGTTGGCACTGTATACGGTGGCTCAGTGGTATCACTGTATATGGTGGCTCAGTGGTTAGCACTGTATATGGTGGCTCAGTGGTTAGCACTGTATATGGCGGCTCAGTGGTTAGCAGAGTATACGGCGGCTCAGTGGTCAGCAGTGAGTGCGGTGGCTCAGTGGTTAGCAGTGAGTGCGGTGGCTCAGTGGTTAGCAGTGAGTGCGGTGGCTCAGTGGTCAGCAGTGAGTGGGGTGGCTAAGTGGTCAGCAGTGAGTGGGGTGGCTCAGTGGTCAGCAGTGAGTGGGGTGGCTCAGTGGTCAGCAGTGAGTGGGGTGGCTCAGTGGTCAGCAGTGAGTGGGGTGGCTGAGTGGTCAGCAGTGAGTGGGGTGGCTCAGTGGTCAGCAGTGAGTGGGGTGGCTCAGTGGTCAGCAGTGAGTGGGGTGGCTCAGTGGTCAGCAGTGAGTGGGGTGGCTCAGTGGTCAGCAGTGAGTGGGGTGGCTCAGTGGTCAGCAGTGAGTGCGGTGGCTCAGTGGTCAGCAGTGAGTGCGGTGGCTCAGTGGTCAGCAGAGAGTGCGGTGGCTGAGTGGTCAGCAGAGAGTGCGTTGGCTCAGTGGTCAGCAGTGAGTGCAGCACAGGCTGGAGGGGGCAGAGGCTGGAGGGGGCAGAGGAGGGAGGAGGCAGAGGACGGAGGAGGCAGAAACTGGAGGGGTTAGAGGAGGGAGGGGTCAGAGGAGGGAGGGGTCAGAGGAGGGAGGGGTCAGAGGAGGGAGGGGTCAGAGGCTGGGGGGCAGAGGAGAGCGGAGGCTGGGGGGCAGAGGAGAGCGGAGGCTGGGGGGGCAGAGGAGAACGGAGGCTGGAGGGCTGAACACTCACTGGGCTGTCGGCGGTTCCGGAGGCCGGCCCGGAGTGCGGGCGGGGCTAGCTCCGTGATGGAGGAGAGTCACCGGGTGTGTGGAGAGAGCGGCAGGACTGGGAGCGGTGGCGGCGGAGGCCGCACACCGGAGTGTGGGCCGGTCCGGGCCGGTTCCCGCATGTTGGTGGGCACACACCAGGCTGTGCGGAGCCAGTGGTGGGATGGCGGTCCCTGATGGAGAGTGGGCGGTGAGCTGCAGGGCTGTGGGCCGGATGTGGGTGGGCGCAGACGGGGCTCTGTGCAGGGACTGTGGCGGGATAAGGGGGAGTGGTGGCGCTTTAGCGCCCACCGCGAGGCGCTGTGCCATTTTGACAGCGGCTCACGGTGAGCGCTATGCGCTCACCGCTCGTGAGTCTGGTACTTCCGGCTCCGGTCTTTGACACAGGGCGCAAGCCATCACGGAAGTTGAGCGGATTGGCGGGAAGTGGCCTTTGGGTTTTATATATAAGATATATATATAGCAGTACGATGGTATATGGTGGTAATGAGAGCACATGTATAGCAGCACTATGGTATATGGCGGTACATTACAGTACATGTATAGCAGCACTATAGTATATGGCGGTAGATTATAGTAAATGTATAGCAGCACTATAGTATATGGCGGTACATTACAGTACATGTATAGCAGCACTATGGTATATGGCTGTACATTATAGCACATGTATAGCAGCACTATGGTATATGGCAATACTGCGGTGACCGCGGTCCCCCACTCCTCCTGGCCCCCGGTCGTCCACAGTAAAAATAAAAAAATCCTCAGTGAGGATACTCACCTGTCCGGCGGCTCGCTCCACCTCGGCCTTGTAGGTCCTACAGGCCTTTAGGACCTGTAGTTGCCTGGGCAAGCGATCAGCTAAGGAGGGGAGGGGGGGGCAGGATTGTGTTGGGGGGCAGAATGGAGCGAGTGGGGCAGGATGGAGCGAGCGGGTCAGGATGTAGCGGGAAGGGGGGACAGGATGGAGACGGCAGGGCAGGATGGAGACGGCAGGGCAGGATGGTGGTGGGGGAGGGGTAGGATGTAGGCGGCGGGGCAGGATGTTGGCGGGGGGTGAGAATGGTGATGGGGGTGCGGGATGGAGTCGGGGGGGCAGGATGGTGTTGGGGGTGTCAGGATGGTGTTGGGGGTGTCAGGATGGTGTTGGGGGTGTCAGGATGGATAGGGGGTGGCAGGATGGATAGGGGGGGCAGGATGGATAGGGGGGGGGGGCAGGATGGATAGGGGGTGGCAGGATGGATAGGGGGGGCAGGATGGATAGGGGGGGGCAGGATAGATAGGGGGTGCAGGATGGATAGGGGGTGCAGGATGGAGGCGCTCCTCCTGACCCCCTCCGCTCCGCGCGGCACCCGTCCCTCTGGGCCTCCAGTCTCTGTGGGGGGGCCCCCCCCCTCCCTCTGGGGCTGCACCCCCCCCCGCCCCGCTCCTTCATGGTGATAATAAAAATAAAAAAAACCTCAGTGAGGATACTTACCCTGCGGCGGCTCGCTCCACCCGTCTTGTAGGTGGCAGGACAGGACCTGTCGTTGGCTGGGAAACCGATCTGCTGGGGGTGAGTGGGCAAAGCGGGGTCAGTGGGCAGAGTGGGGGATGAGTGGGAAGAGCAGGGGTTAGTGGGCAGAGTCATTGGGCAGAGCAGGGGTGAGTGGGCATAATCAGTAGTCAGAGCAGGGTCAATAGTCAGAGCTGGGGTCTGTGGGCAGAGCTGGGGTCAGTGGGCATGGTCAGTAGCCAGAGGGGGGGGGGGGGTAAGTAGGCAGAGCAGGGTCAGTGGGCAGAGCGGGGGTGAGTGGGCAGAGTGGTGGGTGAATGGGCAGAGCAGGGTCAGTGAGCAGGATTGGGGCGTCAGTGGTCAGAGCAGGGTAATAGCGGGGGTCAGTGGTCAGAGCAGGGGTTAGTGGGCAGAGTGATTGGGCAGAGCAGGGGTCAGTGGGCACAGTCAGTAGGCACAGCAGGGGTTAGTGGGAAAAATCAGTGGGCAGAGCAGGGGTGAGTGGGCACAGTCAGTGAGCAGAGCAGGGGTCAGCGGGCAGAGCGGGGGTGAGTGGGCAGAGCAGGGTTTAGTGGGCATAGCAAGGGTTATTGGGCACAGTCAGTGGGCAGAGCAGGGGTCAGTGGGCAGAGTGAGTGGGCAGAGAAGGGTCAGTGGGTAGAGCATGGGTGAGTGGGCACGGTCAGTGGGCAGAGCAGGGGTCAGTGGGCATGGTGAAAGGGCAGAGCGGGGGGTGAGTGAACAGAGTGTGGTCAGTGGGCAGGGTGAGTGGTAAAAGCAGGGGCGAGTGGGCAGAGCAGGGGTGAGTGGGCAGAGCAGGAGTAAATGAGCAGAGCAGGGTCAGTAGGCAGTGTGAGGGGTCAGTGGGCAAAGCATGGTCAGTGGGCAGTGTGAGGGGTAAGTGGGTATAGCATGTTCAGTGGGCAGTGTGAGGCGTGAGTGGGCAGTGTGAGGGGTCAGTGGGCAGAGCAGGGTCAGTGTGAGGGGTGAGAGGGCAGAGCAGGGTCAGTGGGGCATGTGAGGGGTCAGTGGGCAGAGCAGGGTGAGTGGGCAGTGTGAGTGGTCAGTGAGCAGAGCAGGGTCAGTGGGGCGTGTGAGGGGTCAGTGGGCAGAGCAGGGTGAGTGGGCAGTGTGAGTGGTCAGTGAGCAGAGCAGGGTCAGTGGGCAGAGCAGGGTGAGTGGGCATTGAGGGGTCAGTGGGCAGAGCATGTTCAGTGTGCAGAGGAGGGTCAGTGGGCAGTGTGAGGGGTCAGTGGGCTGAGCAGGGCGAGTGGGCAGAGCAGGGTCAGTGAGGGGTCAGTGGGGAGAGGATGGTCAGTGGGCAGAGCAGGGTCAGTGTGAGGGGTCAGTGGGCAGTGAGGGGTGAGTGGGCAGAGCAGGATGAGTGGCCAGTGTGAGGGGTCAATGGGCCGAGCAGGGTGAGTGGGCAGAGCATGGTCAGTGGGCATAGTGGGGGTGAGTGGGCAGAGAGGGGGTGAGTGGGGGTGAGTGGGCAGAGCAGGGTGAGTGGGCAGAGTGGGTGAGGGGGCAGAGAGGGGGTGAGTGGGCAGAGTTTGGGGGTGAGTGGGCAGAGTGGGGGTCAGTGGTCAGAGTGGGGGTGAGTGGGCAGAGCAGGGTCAGAGAGAGGGTCAGTGTGCAGAGTGGGGGTGAGGGGGCAGAGAGGGGTTCAGGGGGAAGAGTAGGGGGGTGAGTGGGCAGAGTTTGGGGGTGAGTGGTCAGAGTGGGGGTCAGTGGTCAGAGTGGGGGTCAGTGGGCAGAGCAGGGACAGAGTGGGGGTCAGTGTGCAGAGTGGGGGTGAGGGGGGCAGAGAGGGGGTGAGGGGGGCAGAGTTGGGGGGTGAGTGGGCAGAGTTGGGGGGTGAGTGGGCAGAGTGAGGGTCAGTGGTCAGAGTGGGGGTGAGTGGGCAGGGTCAGAGTGTGGGTCAGTGGTCAGAGTGGGGGTGGGTGGGCAGAGCAGGGTCAGAGTGGGGGTCAGTGGTCAGAGTGGGGGTGAGTGGGCAGAGCAGGGTCAGGGTCAGAGTGGGGGTCAGTGGGCAGAGCGGGGGGTGAGGGAGCAGATCGTGGGTCAGTGTGCAGCGCAGGGGGATGAATAGGCAGAGGAAGTTAGATCGGGACAGGACCTTTGATGACGTCACGGTCATGTGATCTGTGACTCCACCCATCATCGTGACGTCATCAAAGGTCCTCAAGCAGGATGAAGAGAGATCGCGTGTGGTTGGAGGGAGCTGTGGTAAGGGGGGGGTGACCGGACAGTGGAGGGGGTCTGTGCTGAGAGGCGGGGGGTGACCGGAGAGTGGAGGGGGCGATCGGGGAGCGGAGGGGCAGTGGTGATAGGCTGGGGGTGACCGGACAGTGGAGGGCGGCTATGGTGACAGGCAGGGGGCTGATGGGGCAGCGGGGGGAAGGCAGTGGAGGATGGCTATGGTGACAGGCAGTGGGTGATGGGGCAGCGGGGGCTGTGTGCAGGGCCGGTGACGGGATAACGGCGAGTGGTGGCGCTTTAGCGCCCCACTGCGAGGCGCTGTGCCATTTTGACAGCGGCTCGCGGTGAGCGCTACGCGCTCACCGCTCGTGGGTCTGCTACTTCCGTTTCCGGTCTTTGTCACAGGGCGCAGGCCGTCACGGAAGTTGAGCGGATAGACCGGAAGTGGCCTTCGGGTTTTATATATAAGATATATATATATATATATATCACAAAAAAGAGAGTATAAAAAACATCCAAAATTACTGTGCTATATAAGAAAAAGTAAAAATCATGTGCAAAACATTGTTAATAACAGGGTACCTGCTGTATATACTCGTGTATAAGCCGACCCGTGTATAAGCCGACCCCCCTACTTTTGCCCCCAAAATCTGGGAAAACCTATTGACTCGTGTATAAGCCGAGGGTGGACCCCAGCACAGGTATACAGCCCCCAGCAGTGTGGTATACAGGCCCCTGCAGTGGTATACAGGCTTCCCCAGTGGTAGTATACAGCCCCCAGCAGTGTGGCAGCCTCCCCAGTGATACATACAGGCCCCAGCAGTGTTACAGCAGCCTCCCCAGTGGTATATACAGCAGAAACCCCAGAGGTAGTATACAGCAGCCCCAGTAGTAGTATACACAGCAGCATCTCCAGGGGTATATACAGCAGCAGCCCCAGAGGTATATACAGCAGCCCCAGAGGTATATACAGCAGCCCCAGTGGTAGTATACAGAAGCCCCAGAGGTAGTATACAGCAGCCCCAGTAGTAGTATACACAGCAGCAGCCCCAGGGGTATATACAGCAGCAGCCCCAGAGGTATATACAGCAGCCCCAGAGGTATATACAGCAGCCCCAGTGGTAGTATACAGAAGCCCCAGAGGTAGTATACAGCAGCCCCAGTAGTAGTATACACAGCAGCAGCCCCAGGGGTATATACAGCAGCAGCCCCAGGGGTATATACAGCAGCAGCCCCAGGGGTATATACAGCAGCAGCCCCAGGGGGTATATACAGCAGCAGCCCCAGGGGGTATATACAGCAGCAGCCCCAGGGGGTATGTACAGCAGCAGCCCCAGGGGGTATATACAGCAGCAGCCCCAGAGGTATACAGACCTCCCCCCCCATCAGTAGTATACAGGGGCCCCAGCTGTATACAGCAGCCCCAGCTGTATACAGCCCCCCCGTGGTATCCAGGGCCCCCCTTGCTGCACACCTGTAAAGTAAGATGTCAGTATACTTATCGTTGCCGCCGCCGCTCCGCTGCTCGGTCACCGTGCTGCTCCGGGTCTTCATGCTTCCTTCTCCGACGCTCGAACAATGACGTCATTTCCTGTGCGCCGGAGAAGGAAGCATGAAAACCCAGAGCAGCGCGGTGACCGAGCAGCGGAGCGGCGGCAGCGATAAGTATACTGACATCTTACTTTACAGGTGTGCAGCAAGGGGGGCCCTGGATACCACGGGGGGGGGGGCTGTATACAGCTGGGGCTGCTGTATACAGCTGGGGCTACCGTATATACTCGTGTATAAGCCAAGGGGGGACTTTTCAGCACATTTTTTGTGCTGAAAAACTCGGCTTATACACGAGTATATACAGTAGTTAATGAGTTTTTTGCAAAAAATGTACGAAAGCCATTCTACCACATCATGGTCCCAGAACGGTATAAGAACGGTCCCCAAAACTAATGTATTTAAAACCTGATCTAATGTGAACATACCTCAAAGATGCAGGATGCAGCAGGGCCAGAATCCAATATGGTCACAGAGTAGAAACAGCACTTACAGTATGTGTCTGACTGTGAACTTCCCATCTTGCATAACATTCACATTAGATCAAGTTTTAAATACGTTAGTTTTAGGGATCGTTCTGATAAAGGGTCACTGTGATGTGGTAGAATGGCTTTCTTACATTTTTTGCAAAAAACGTATTAACTAAGTACTCTGTTATTAACACTCTTTTGCACTTGATTTTTACTTTTACTTATATAGCAAAGTAATTTTGGACATTTTTTATACTGTCTTTTTTGTGATATAGATCCTTGGTGGTGTGAACACGGTTCTACAGACCTGTTCACATTGTGTTCTGGCTCAGTTATCAGTATTCATTTAGTTTATTTTTATGCAACATGGGAAGTGCCCCACCCTTTCCTTACTGAGTGTCACGCTTAGGAGGTAAGGGACTCAGATAGGTGGATGAAGATGGAAGGGAGGCAGGGGGGTCTAATCTAACCCTGATACTGTGGTCCCTGGCTTGCCCTGTTCTCAGAGGTACCTCTAATGGTGAGGAGGTCTGAGCTGCCACCCTTCTCCCTAAGCTCCTGAAAAGGCCCTAGGCATAAAGCCTCTACCTCCACCCATGGACCACGGAACCCAGCAGATTAAAATGAAGAAGAATGCAGCAGCTCCAAAACAATGTCTGCCCACCTAAGTCTCAGATCAGTAGTGAGCTTAATCAGCGACAACAAATGGATGGAAGCTGACCTATTTATGGCCGAGGGGTGGAGAGCAGACAGCTCAGACATGCCCCATAGCTCACCTGATCCATGAGTCACTTCCACTGAACATTCAGCAACCTCCACCTGCAGCGCCACAAAAGACTGAAGGAAAAAGGTTTAGTTTACTACAAGAGCAGCAGCACCTGTTGGCTGAACGGAGCTAATAACTGACACTGAGTCAGACACATAAGTGTTGTTTATACCCTGTACTCATATGGGATTCTGGCCCTGCTGCATCCTGCATCTTTGAGG
Organism: Allobates femoralis; assembly: GCA_033576535.1. Taxonomy (NCBI): domain Eukaryota; kingdom Metazoa; phylum Chordata; class Amphibia; order Anura; family Aromobatidae; genus Allobates; species Allobates femoralis. Next base: position 163,142,406 of record JARQOC010000011.1, read on the forward strand.
TATGCTCACATTAGATCAGGTTTTAAACATGTTAGTTTTAGGGACCGTTCTAATAAAGGGTCACTGTGACGTGGTAGAACAGCTTTCTTAATTTTTTTGCAAAAAACATATTAACTAAGTACCTTGTTATTAACACTGTTTTGCATTTGGTTTTTACTTTTACTTGTATAGCAGAGTAATTTTGAATGTTTTTCATGCTGTCTTTTTTGGTGGTGGTGTGAAAATGGTTCAACAGACCTATTCACATTGTGTTCTGGCTCAGTTTTCAGTATTTGGTCCTAATTTACATTAGGATCCACAAACTGGAACAATAAAGGCTCCCTTTATTGCAAGAAACAATGTCTTAGCAAATATGAGATAACAAACAAAAAAAATATTTCTGACCAAATTAAGAACATTAACCTAAGACAAGCATTGAGAAGATCTGTGTTATCACACAAACACCTTGCAAATGGTGCCTTTGGTCATATTGAAACCAGAAACCCAGCGCTGTAAGTCTACATAGAGTGCTAACTACTAAATCAGTGTACTGCATAGATAAATGTCTACATATTTTTGAATGAATGTCCTTCCCAAAGATAACAAAATAAGAAATGCTACATAGGTAAATTATCAAAAAGCAAGCTCCTGTACAGTTGAAACCAGAAGTTTTCATACACTATATAAAATGTTTTTCTCACTATCAGACATGAAATCAGAATAAACCTTTCCCGTTTTAGGTCAATTAAGATTACAATAATCTACTTACATAATTGCCTTATGGACTGGAAGTGTCTCCTTTATTCATAAACCTGATTGGTCCACGTATTCGGCGCCTTATTGGTCCATCTGAAAGAGAAAATAAACAAAGTGGCTGCCATATTGGCACACAAAAAAGTGGTGAGCCAATATGCCAGCTGCACAATGCTGCTGTCCTTTGGGTCCGGGTCCTCAGTCCGCCGCCAATTACTCTTTCCCCTCCTCTGTCACTGCCTTGTTCTCCTGTGTCATTGCTGCAGCACTGCCTCAGAGCCAAACACACTCTCTCAATGTGCATGACAGGGTAGACAAACATGCACATTGATAATGTGCTGGCAGTTAGCATGATCCTGCGCACATCCTCATGTCCTTGCAGTAGTAATAAGTATACCGGTCTATTGGTACAGCGCTTCCACAGGAAACCCGGAGTTCAAATAAATTTTCCTTTATTCTAAAAATGCATATCACAGTGGGCAGTACAACGTGTTTCAACCCTTTTAATGGGTCTTCCTCAGGTACTGTTGTATAATTTCATAACACTTACATGTGTCTCCTTATGTAGCTCATATGCAAATAGAGTCTGTGGAGCCTCGGTTAGGAGTCTCAAACACAGAACTAGCCATATATCCCTCCAGGGAAGGACCCAGCCAAGGGGTGGCTCCTTGCGGAGAACACCATAACCACCATATGAAGTGGCCCTTTAAGTTAATATCCAACCCTTTTACAAGTTTACAGATATGACAAGGGAATACCAAGGCCAGGTATCCATCCACATACAGCTGTTTCAGGGTGTTGCCCCTCATCAGTGTGGAGTAGGATTCTGGCTAGGTGGGAGCAAGGCCTAGTAGACCAAGATTGCAGAGTATTCACTGATCTCAGGGAGACCAGTCCAAGAAAACACTGCGGGCAGCTGGCTAAAGCGCTCAAACACAGTGAATTCCTAGGCACATTGCCCCTGGGAAATACGAATATGCAAATAGAGTCTGTGGAGCCTCGGTTAGGAGTCTCAAACACAGAACTAGCCATATATCCCTCCAGGGAAGGACCCAGCCAAGGGGTGGCTCCTTGCGGAGAACACCATAACCACCATATGAAGTGGCCCTTTAAGTTAATATCCAACCCTTTTACAAGTTTACAGATATGACAAGGGAATACCAAGGCCAGGTATCCATCCACATACAGCTGTTTCAGGGTGTTGCCCCTCATCAGTGTGGAGTAGGATTCTGGCTAGGTGGGAGCAAGGCCTAGTAGACCAAGATTGCAGAGTATTCACTGATCTCAGGGAGACCAGTCCAAGAAAACACTGCGGGCAGCTGGCTAAAGCGCTCAAACACAGTGAATTCCTAGGCACATTGCCCCCTGGGAAATAGCAGCGCGGACCATGATACACCATTTTCTTCCCCACGATTCGACATATTTCCGCACTTGAGTGGACGGTGGAAGTCCTGCAGCAGCCATCCAGAAATAAAGCATTGAGTACGCCTTCAAGCCGGTTGTGGGTGACACAACTGTCCCAGGTGAGTGAATCCTTTTTCACCACTTTATATCTAGTGCCACAGTGATAGGGCACTATTGCGCCTCTTGTTCCCCCTCCTTCTTTTATTTGAACGCGTGGGGACATCACACATCACACACCAGTCTGTGGGCCGGAAGACGCAAACTGCACTGAAAGCCGGCAAGGCCGGCTGAAGCAGCAGGTGACTTGCGAAAATGTGCAGACAGATGGCGAACTTTTACCAGCAGTTCAGACAGCTCTGGGTATGACTTTACAAACCTCTGAACCACCAGGTTGAGCACATGGGCCACGCATGGAACATGCGTCAGCTGGCCTCGCCTCAAAGCTGCCACCAGGTTCCGGCCATTGTCACACACGACCTTTCCTGGCTTTAGGTTCAGAGGTGTGAGCCAGTGATCTGCCTGCTGTTTCAGAGCTGTCCACACCTCTTCTGCATTGTGGGGTTTGTCACCTATGCAGACTAGCTTCAGCACAGCCTGTTGCCGCTTTGCAGAGGCAGTGCTGCAGTGCTTCCAGCTTGGGACTGGTGTGGAGGGTACAGTGGATAAGGATGCGCAGGAGGAGGAGGCTGAGGAGCATGACATTCCGGAGCTGTAGAGTGTCGGTGAAACCCTGACAGAGGTAGGGCCTGCTATCCTTGGTGTGGGAAGGACGTGTTCCGTCCCTCGCTCAGACTGGGTCCCAGCCTCCACAATATTAATCCAGTGTGCCGTCAAGGAGATGTAGCGGCCTTGCCCACAAGCACTTGTCCACGTGTCTGTGGTTAGGTGGACTTTGGCTGAAACAGCGTTGTTCAGGGCACGTGTGATGCTGTTGGACACGTGGTTATGCAATGCGGGGATGGCACATCTGGAGAAATAGTGGCGGCTGGGGACCGAGTAACGTGGGACAGCAGCCCCCATCAGGTCGCGGAATGCTTCCGTCTCCACCAGCTGGAAAGGCAACATTTCTAGCGCTATGAGTCGCGAAATGTGATAATTCAGGACTGTGGCATGTGGGGCGTTGGCAGCGTATTTGCGCCTGCGTTCAAATGTTTGCTGAATGGATAATTGAACGCTGCGCTGGGGCAAGGACGTGCTTGATGCTGGTGTTATTTGTGCGTGGGCAACTTCAGGTGCAGGGCCGGAGGCTTGTTCGCGGCCAGCATGGACAGGGGATTGGTTCGCACGCACAACACGCGAAGACGTAGCAGTGACATCAGCAAGCACCGCTCCTCGACTCTGTTGTACTTCCCACAAAGTCGGGTGCTTGGCTGACATGTGCCTGATCATGCTGGTGGTGGTCAGGCTGCTAGTTTTTGTACCCCTGCTGATACTGGCATGGCAGGTGTTGCAAATGGCCTTTTTAGAGTCTTCTGGAGCCAACTTAAAAAACTCCCAGACTCTGGAAGACCGAACATTTGCACAGGCACCTTGAGTCGTGTTGGTGTTCCGGGGAACGGTTGGCTGCCTTCTGCCTGCGGACATGACCCTGCTTCGTACTGCCTGTTGGGATGCTACGCCTCCCTCCCCCTGTGCACTGCTGGCCTCGCTCTGCATATCCTCCTGCCATGTTGGGTCAGCTACTGGATAATCCACCAAGTCGTCTTCCTCTTCCTCTTCCGCACCCTGATCCTCCTCCTGACTTCCTGGCAATTGTGTCTCATCATCGTCCACCCCTTGTTGAGACACGTTGCCAACGTTCCGTTCGTGAGAACGTGGCTGCTCAAATATTTGGGCATCTGTACATACCATCTCCTCATCACCCACTTCAAGAGGAGCTGGCGACAGGCCAGATTCTGCGAATGGATATGTGAACAGCTATTCCGAGTGTCCTAGTGTGGGATCAGTAATGTCCGTGGACGTGTACTCGTCCTGGTGGTAGGAAGGAGGATCAGGTTGGGAAATGTGCGGTGCAGTATCAAGGCTACTGACACTTGACCGTGTGGAAGATAGGGTGTTTGTGGAGGTGCCCATCTGACTTGAAGCATTATCCGCTATCCAAGTAACAACCTGTTGACACTGGTCTTGGTTCAGGAGCGGTGTACTGCTGCGGGCCCCAAGAATTTGGGACAGGAAGTGAGAGCGAGGAGATGTGCCCCTTTGTTGTTGAGAAATTCGTGCTTGCACACGACCTCGGCCTCTGCCTGCACCACCATCACGTCCACTTCCTTGTTCCTTGCCAACGCCCTCGCCAAAACGCCCTTGTGCATTTTGCCTGTATACAGCGACAACTGCCTGGTGACTGTTGAGGTCCCAGGAGAGTAGGATTTTAGTCCCTAACCTGTATCAAGGTAGTAAGTACACCAGTCTGGTGACTGTAATAGTCACAGGAGAGTAGGATTTTAGTCCCTAACCTGTATTAAGGTAGTAAGTACACCAGTCTGGTGACTATAATAGTCACAGGAGAGTAGGATTTTAGTCCCTAACCTGTATTAAGGTAGTAAGTACACCAGTCTGGTGACTGTAATGGTCACAGGAGATTAGGATTTTAGTCCCTAATCTGGATCAAGGTAGTAAGTACACCAGTCTGGTGACTGTAATGGTCACAGGAGATTAGGATTTTAGTCCCTAACCTGTATCAAGGTAGTAAGTACACCAGTCTGGTGACAGTAATAGTCACAGGAGAGTAGGATTTTAGTCCCTAACCTGTATTAAGGTAGTAAGTACACCAGTCTGGTGACTGTAATGGTCACAGGAGATTAGGATTTTAGTCCCTAACCTGTATCAAGGTAGTAAGTACACCAGTCTGGTGACTGTAATAGTCACAGGAGAGTAGGATTTTAGTCCCTAACCTGTATTAAGGTAGTAAGTACACCAGTCTGGTGACTGTAATGGTCACAGGAGATTAGGATTTTAGTCCCTAACCTGGATCAAGGTAGTAAGTACACCAGTCTGGTGACTGTAATGGTCACAGAAGATTAGGATTTTAGTCCCTAACCTGTATCAAGGTAGTAAGTACACCAGTCTGGTGAATGTCATGGTCACAGAAAAGCTTGGATTCCGATCTGTATCACCCTGCCTATATCCTCCTAGATTAGTCCTGAGAAGGACTGTTGTGGTCAGCAGCAGTTTGCAGCCCTGCTCCGGATCTACCTATGAGGGCCGCAAATCTGTCCCTAAGCAGCAGCAGACACTCTCCCTACACTCACTGTCTGGATGCCTGTGTGCAGAGCACAGCGCGGCCGGGTCTTATAAAGGTTCGGTCACGCTGTGCAGGCCGGCCAATCACTGCAATGCCACAACTAACAGGGCTGTGGCATTGCAGTGGTCTGCCAGCCAATCCCTGCATGTGGGCTGGCTCTCAAAAGAGTGCCAACATGCAGAGATGACGACCACGAGCACAGCACGAGTATCGCGAGATTACTCGGTGCTCGCCGAGTAGCCTGAGTACAGTGATACTCGTGCGAGTACCGAGTAGTGGCGAGCATACTCGCTCATCACTAATTATTACTTAACCTCATACACCTTGAAGCTGAAGAGTGGCCAGCGTGGTGTGTTTGTTGTCATACAGCATCTCGTATTGATATTGAGACTGAAGCTTTTCTTTGTTGCTATGTTGGTGAAAAATGGCCTCCTGTGATAATCCAATGGATTTAGAATTAGGGGACTCATCTGCGAGACGCATACGCTTATATGCATTTGTGACACCCAGCTCACACAGGTAACCACAGACTCACCTACAGCACGGATGGGTTTCCACAGTGGGTACATAGACACAAAAAACACATTCCGCCCCAGCACAGTAGGGGGGAGCCCAATATGCTGCCTTTAGGCAAGATCCCCTATAAATTCTGGTGCTGGGGGTAGAGCTAGTTAGAGTGTGCAGACGCTACAAGAGCTGTGAAGATGTTCTGGTGGTCAGTGCCACACTAGGCCCAAGCCAGTGACTCTGAACAGCCTTCAAGGTAGTACTTCAGGGCCCAAGAGTGGGGTCGGAAGGCGAGGAGAGAGCGGAAAGAGCAAAGTGGGAACTGAGGAGCCAGCATTAGGTTCACCCAAACAGCACACCAGACACCGGAGTCCGAGTCTACTGGAGAGTACTTGGCCCAGTAGAGAATACTGGTCTACCATGGAGACTTCAGTCTCCCGGGCACCTGCGCAGTCACTAACCAGGGAGCCAGGCACCGCGGAGAGAGGAACAGTGGTAGTCCATCGAGGGTATCCCGATGACAGCACAGGTGATCAGAGAGGAGAGGAAGCCATCCAAGTTTCACATGGGGCAGGGGCTTCACACACATAGGGAAAGAGACAAGGATGCCTTATACCCATGTGCTGTGGAGATCCAGAAGTGCATCCTGAACATCCGGCAGTGCCCTGGATGTTACATGCAAATACATCAGTAAAAGGTAAAAAAGCCACCAGCAGCATGTGTGTCAGTTCCTTACATGCGCCCCTGCCATCCACAGAGACTGTCCTGTTATCCAACAGCCTGGCCAAATCCCTGCTCCATCCCTCATCAACTACCCCAGGGATCCAGCTCCACCTATGGGGAGCTTCACTATCTATCTTCTTGTCTATCATCCCTGGAGGCCCCACGCAGCGCTGGTGCAGTCACCAGACACCACAGGTGGAGTCACGATAAACTTATAAAGATTTATTTCCATTTCAACTACCCCTTTTTAGTTGACCACCAGGGCCACGGGTCTGGAAAGGCCACCAGTTACATCCCTACTTCAGCAGGGGCCCAGATACCTGAGTACCCTGGGCTAGTCAAGTTCTGGTGTGACATGAACAGGATCCCGTACCCGATGCTACTGGATACTGTGTGCCGTGTTTGAGACTGAAATTTGTGACTGTTAAATGGAGCTACTATTACTGCACCGCGGAGCTGGAAGAAAGGGGGCGTGATGGCTTGCAGAGCGCGAAACCAAAACCTGCCCCTCGCTCTGCCGAACACTTCCAAAGTGCAGGGGCCTAAGCGACAACAAATGCTTAACTCCCTGCCTACGGGATTCAAAAACTGTTTAACTGTTCAACTCTTTAATGATTGGGGGGCTAGGGGGGGAAATCCGAAAATGTCCGCCTCGTCCAGCGACGACGACAGCACATTTGCTGACCCCGAGAATCACTCTGAAGTGACCATGGCTGCAACTGGTAGATCCGTCGACCTACTGGGCGCAGTAGCCCCGATCATGCCGATCTCGCTACCATATATCCCGGGTGCTAAGTGGTTACTGCAGTACAATGGCCGCCCTGATACTTTGTCCACCTTCAAAAGAAAAATCTGCAGAGTGTTGGACATGTACGCAACGACAGGTCAGCAGCGCGCAGCTGTTGTATTGGGACAGTTAACCAGTGAAGCGAATAGAGAGGCTGAATCCTGGTCCACTGCTGAACGGAGATCAGTAGCTATAATATTTGATAAATTAAAAGTTGCTTTTGAGGACTGTAATGAGGCTGACATGAGAATGCACTTCTATCATTGTTACGAAAAGTCGGGGGGTGATATCCAGACCTACGCCTAGCGCCTGCAGAGGTGCTAGGCGCTGCGAGCTCTGAAGCAAGTCAGCCCCGCTAGTGTCCCTGATCAGAATAAACTATTGACTGATGAGTTTACCCGGGGGCTAATATCAACAGAGGACAACAAAACCTTGCGCTGGTGGTCCCTTATACTTTAAAGGACATGGCCATAAAGGGGTTACAGCCAGTGGAGACTCCAGAAGCTGCCATCTAGCGGTGGTTCAGTGGCAAGGCTTCGCTACAACAATACCAGTACCCATGCCTGCAGCTGAAAGCATGTTCAGTCTACTAACTCCAACAGGATTGACTCTTTGTGCTTGGAGGTGCGCCAGTTGGGCAAAAGCCTAGCCACAGTCATGGAAGCCCTACAGCTGCAACAGGGGCCAAAGCCACAGCCTAATCCTCAACCTCTGATCCAACTTGCTGACAACCCGGAGGAAGTCCCATGGATGAGAGGAAAGAAAATCGCGTCACCCAGAGGAAGGCCCACCAATCATTACAGCTCCACAGGAGAACCCATCTGTCACCGCTGCAACAAGACCGGCCACATCGCACGATACTGTGCTTTAAACGAGCAGACCCTGGGGGCCGGGGCCGAACCTCAGGAGTAGCTCGACAGGGCCCAGTCAACTGGTATGATACCTACATCGGACGGCGACCATTCCTGTCTATCATACTATATGGCATCTCGTCACCTGCTTTATTGGACACCGGGTCACAAGTAACCACTATCTCTGATATCCTTTATAAGCAATTCTGGTCATGTAATGAACTTAAACCATCCGATATGAACCTTAATATTTATGCTTCTAATGGTGAACCACTTACTATAGTGAGGGTTAGAGAAGTACCCATAAAAGTGGGGAGGGTGGAGTTCCAAGACCAGGGAATTATTGTGGTAGAAGAACATCCCAATAACTGGGATCCTTACATTATTCTTGGTACAAATGTTATTAGCAATTGCATGGAAGAAGTGTTGTTCTTGCTTCAACAGATTGCAGACACTGCCAAATCTGGGCAGAAGAAGGTTCTTCAGAGAGAGATAAGAGCTCTCCTGCACCAGCAACAGGTAAAACTTACAGGTGGTGAAGTTGGCACTGCACAGGTAACAGACCCGCTTCCTATTGTAATACCTCCAATGAGTGAAATGATGATTTGGTGATGAGCAGCTATTGGTCTAAGAGGGCAGGACTATCAGGCGGTAGTGGAGCCCATCAGCTCAGAACACAGGCCTACACTCTTGACAGCCAGGGGGGTAGTCGATGTACACAAGGGAAGAGTACCAGTCTGCATCTTAAATTGTGGGAGTGAAAAGGTCAAACTACCCCGGTATTCTACTGTTTCTAAGCTGTACACTGTGCATAACAACGAGATACAAGCAGTAGGACCCTTACCTCTACCCAAAGAGGCAGAGGATAACAATGCTAAGGGGCAGCTAGAGGACTGGTGTCAGCAGCTCCATGTTGGAACTGATTCCACTCCCATTCATAAAAAAACAAGGTGTCTACCGGGTATTCCAAGAATTTGAACAAGTATTTTCTTAGTATCCACTTGACTTTGGTAGGATCAAAGGGGTACACCATCATATCCCCACAGGTATACATCCACCAATCAAAGAGCAATGCAGGCCTATTCCACCTGCATACTATCAAAAAGCCAAAGAGATGTTACAGGACATGAAGGACGCAGGGGTCATAAGAAATAGTTGTAGTCCATGGGCAGCTCCACTAGTACTAGTCAGAAAGAAGGATGGCAACATAAGAATATGTGCAGATTACAGGCAAATAAATCGCATAACACACAAAGATGCTTACCATTTGCCTCGCATTGAAGAATCACTAGCTGCATTGAAGTCTGCTAATTACTTTTTAACCCTAGATATCACTAGTGGGTATTCGCAGGTCTCCGTTGCAGGAGAAGACTGTGAGAAGACAGTATTTACCACGCCCATGGGCCTATGTGAATTCAACAGCATGCCCTTCAGACTATGTAATGCACCCGGAACGTTCCAGAGGCTGATGGAGTGTTGCCTGGGGCACAAGAACTTTGAAACAGTACTGCTTTACCTTGATGACGTTATCGTGTATTCAAAATCCTATGAAGAACACCTAACTCATCTAGAGAAGGTATTTGAAGCCTTTTCCAAATACGGGATGAAGCTAAAACCATCCAAATGCCACCTGTTAAAGCCAAAGGTTCTGTACCTGGGATACATAGTCAGTTCCGAAGGAGTGTCCCCAGATCCAGACAAGGTCACTGTCCTCAGGGAATGGCCAAACCAAAGACCCTCAAGGAAGTATGTCAGGTCCTTGGATTGATGGGATACTACCGGAGATTCATCAAGGAGTACACGAAGAAGGCTGCTCCCCTGCAAAATCTCCTAGTAGGCCAACCCCAGAAAGGCAAGTCCAGAGATCCTCCCTTGGAGTGGGACAAGGAACAGGAAGAGTCATTCCAGCAGATGAAAGAGACCCTAACAGGTGAAGAGATCCTGGCTTACCCCAACTACAACCTACCATTCCTGTTGTACACCGATGCCAGTAACGTGGGTTTAGGAGCTGTACTCTCCTAGAAGCAAGAAGGCAAAGAAAGAGTGATTGCCTATACCAGTAGGAAGCTTCACCCTACATAAATAAACATTGACAATTACAGCTCGTTCAAGTTGGAGTTCCTGGCCTTGTTCTGGGCCGTCACAGAAAGATTTAAACATTACCTGGCATCAAACAAGTTTACTGCCTTTAAGAATAATAATCCCTTGACCCACCTGGAAACTGCAAAATTGGGTGCCATGGAACAGAGATGGATGGCCAGATTATCTAATTACCAGTTTACCATCAAGTACCAGGCTGGTCATAACAACGGCAATGCAGATGCCTTATCCAGGATGCCTCACTTAGCAGATATGGGAGCAGACGATGATGAGCTGGGAGAGATAGAGCTACCCACCTTCCATCAGTTGATGACGTCCCAATGTCAACAAATCCACACAGAACTTCCTGAGAAAGTAGTGAACCCGTTACCACACTTTGGTTGAAAGGAATCTCAAGGACAGTGACCCAGCTATCAGTTTAGTAAAAGGACTGATAACTCAGGAGTCCACAAAGCTACCTTCAAATCCTCCACCAGAAGCCAAACACCTGTGGAATGAAAGAAGCAAGTTAATTTACCAGGAAAAGCTCTGCTGAAGGTACATTAACCCCAGAACTAATGAGATAGTCTGGCAGATCATAGTACCCAGAACAGAGATCCAAATGGTACTAAATGCATACCACAACCAAACTGGAGACTTAGGGTGGTAAAAGCTGGAAATTCTGCTCAAACACAGATTCTACTGGGTTGGCATGCAAGGATTCATAGAAAGATGGTGTAAAGACTGTGGACCCTGTAGCCTATGCAGAAAAGACTAGGAGAGTCAAAGAGCACCACTCCACCCTATCGTAATAACGCAGCCACTCCAAATTGTAGCCTTGGACCATGTGAAATTGACTCCAAGCAGGACAGGCTACACTTATGCTTTGACAATGGTGGACCACTACTCCAGATTCTTGATGTCGCACCCATAAAAGATTTTACAGCCGCAACAGTCGCAAAGACCTTCCAAAATGTCTTCTGTAGACCACTAGGCTATCCAGAACATGTTTTAACGGATAGAGGTTCAGCTTTTGAAGCTGAAATCTTTCAAGAGTTTTGTCATCTTTATGGTTGTAAGAAAATAAGAACTACACCATATCATCTCCAATCCAATGGGTTATGTGATAAGATGAACAACATCGTGATAGACATGCTCAAGATACTGCCTCTTGAAGAGAGAAATCAATGGCCAGGAAAACTGCCTGATTTGGTAGATATGTAAAATCACATTCCGGTGAGCACTACAAACTGTACACTTGCCTATCTTATGAGAGTCCGTACAGGAAGACTACCTGTAGATCTGGAACTAGGAATCGTTGAACCTAAAGCAGATGCTTCTAAATCTGACTGGTATACCAACCGTCTAGAACAGTGCGTTGCGTTGAAGACAGTCTAGAAAAATCCAGATAGCGACAAGAGAAAACTTTAACAAAAGTGCACCAGCAGAACCAATACTACCCGGAAGTATCGTCTTAAAAACAAAAAGGAGAAGACATAAGCTAGATGATCAATGGGAAAGAGAACCCTATACTGTACTAAACTCCATCTTTGACAACACAAAGTTTGCCTCATCAGCAAAAATGGAGGAAAAACACTCAAACAGTATCCCTGGATCATTTGAAGAAATGTCCAGAAGCATGGAAGACCCAAGACCTTCAAGATTCTCCAGAAGGAAAAGAAACAGAATCTTATAAATCCCCAATTCCATGTCTAAAGCCCAAAGAAAGAGTAATATCCACTGTACTTGGAGACTTTCAAGAAGATTGGCCTCAACATGAAGGAGCAATAATAGTGCCATTGCTTAACTTTTACCAGTCTCAAGAAACAATCCAGAGAAGTCAGGAAGAAACATCCGTTAGTAGAGAACCTGAGGATCCTGCAATCGGTGTACCTGCTAGTCCTGTTGTGAGACTAAGGCCACATAGACGCTTATCTGACATACCCACATCCATTCTCCAGACACATCATCTGAGATCTATCACTATCGAGCTGCTTGTCCATCATCATGGAGGCCCCAAGCAGTGCTGGTGCAGTCACCAGACACCACCGGTGGCATCACAATAAACTTATAAACATTTATTCCCATTTCAACTACCTTTTTAGCTGACCACCAGGGCCACGGGTCTGGGCAAGCCACCAGTGACATCCCTACCACAGCAGAGGGCCCAGATACCCGAGTCCCCATACCCTGGGCTAGTCACATTGGCTTACTCAGGGTGATGCTGTCTTTGTTCAGTAGTCTTGTCTTTTAAGTGTTGCCTTTTGTGTTGTGCAACTGCTACTTTCATTTTAATGTCCTTGGCTTACTTTGTAGTATGGCCAATGTTGGTGTAGATATTTGCTGTTTAGGCAAACGTAAGTAACAAAATGGACGAATTGCTGTATTTATCGCTTATTGGGGAACACAGGAGACCATGGGTGTATGCTTGCTGCCTCTAGGAGACGGACAATAAGCTAAATAAAAAAGTTAGCTCTTCCTTACTAGTATACACCTTCAGTTTCAGCTTAGTGTCTACAGGAGGCAGATGTGCTCTGACCAAGAACACATCTATAGCTTAGATTTCCTCTTCAGAGCACACTTAGTATTTTTATTCTTATTTTTACTTTTTTCCAACTACGGACAACAGACACTTAGAATGTCACCTCTTATTACCCCCATCTGCACCATCAGTGCCAACCATGCCCTGCGTCACCCTTGGGGTGTTGTCCCCCTCGGTGCCCAGATACCCTGGTGCCTAGATGCTCCACCAGTCGTTTGTGCCCAGTTGTGCCCAGGCCTCACCTCACCACCTCTGCTGCTCAGGGCATGCTGAGAGGCCTCGGATCCTTCCCTCTCAGTGCTGGACGTCTTCGTCACCCTTGAGGTGTCACCCCCTTTGGGTGCCCAGATGCCATGGTGCCTGGATGCCTCACGAGCTAATTTAAGCAAATGTAAGTGAAAAAATGGACAAATTGTTGAATATTACTGACATATTTATATATGTTCAGCAGCAGCTTCGGGCAGTATCTAACTAAGAATGTTATATAAGAGTTTCTGCCGGTGTCAGCTGTAGGCAGTATATGAATGAGAGCATTGTATAAGAGGTTCTGCAGCAGTTGTTATTTCACAGAGATTGGGCAGCAGCCCTGGGCTCAATAGGACTGCCAACATAATACAAGAGGTTCTGCAGCAGCTGTTATTTTGCAAAGATTGGGCAGTAGCACCGGACCCATTAGGACTGCTAACATAATATAAGAGGTTCTGCAGCAGCTGTTATTTCATAAAGATTGGGTAGCAGCATCGGGCTCAATAGGAGTGGTAAAGTAGTATATGAGGTTCGGCAGCAGTTGCTATTTCACAGAGATGGGCAGCATCAACGGGATCAATAGGACAGGCAATGTATTATAAGAGGTTCTGTAGCAGCTGTTATTTCACAGAGATTGGGCAGCAGCATTGGGCTCAGTAGGACTGGCAACATAATATTAGGTTCTGCAGCAGCTGTTATTTCACTATGATTGGGCTTTTCTGCAGCAGCTGCTATCACTATATGATTGGGCAGCAGCTAGTTATTATTACATACTGACAGATTCTTGCGGATTTTTTGGGATGGTGGGTGATGCCAAGTGGGTGGCAGGATCAGTGGCACTGGAGGAATGGAGGTGCTGTTCTTTATTTCTACTGTGGGGATATGAGGATTGGGTCACAGCGGTATCACAGTTTTTTTGTGAAGGTGGTGGTGCCAAGTGGGTGCAGGCTCTGTGGCACTGGGGGTGGGATAGTGGTCTCCTTTATTTCTACTGCAAGGACATGTAGTACTTAGATTAACTTCACTGGAAGCCTCCAGGGGGTATAAGAGAGAAAAAGTCCTGGCGCAACTCTAAGTGCAGTAATTAAATTTCAACGTAGAGATGTTATAATTTGATATTGCTCACCTTTTAGGTGTCTTGGTTATATTGCATATAAGATCTCCTTTGGTGTGCAGCTCTCCCACTCCGGATGGATCAGATCTAGGAAACCTGGTTCATCACATGTAGTAATAAGTATACCGGTCTATTAGTACAGCGCTTCCACAGGAGACCTGGATTTCAAATAAATTTTCCTTTATTCTTAAAATGTATATCACAGTGGGCAGTGCAACACGTTTCAACTCTTTTAATGGGTCTTCCTCAGGTACAGTTGTATAATTTAAAAGTTGCATGAGCTACATAGATTGCAGAGTATTCACTGATCTCAGGGAGACCAGTCCAAGAAAACACTGCGGGCAGCTGGCTAAAGCGCTCAAACACAGTGAATTCCTAGGCACATTGCCCCCTGGGAAATACGAATATGCAAATAGAGTCTGTGGAGCCTCGGTTAGGAGTCTCAAACACAGAACTAGCCATATATCCCTCCAGGGAAGGACCCAGCCAAGGGGTGGCTCCTTGCGGAGAACACCATAACCACCATATGAAGTGGCCCTTTAAGTTAATATCCAACCCTTTTACAAGTTTACAGATATGACAAGGGAATACCAAGGCCAGGTATCCATCCACATACAGCTGTTTCAGGGTGTTGCCCCTCATCAGTGTGGAGTAGGATTCTGGCTAGGTGGGAGCAAGGCCTAGTAGACCAAGATTGCAGAGTATTCACTGATCTCAGGGAGACCAGTCCAAGAAAACACTGCGGGCAGCTGGCTAAAGCGCTCAAACACAGTGAATTCCTAGGCACATTGCCCCCTGGGAAATACGAATATGCAAATATCCCCACGCGTTGGAATTCAACTCTGCATATGTTGGTCAGGATATGTGAGCAGAAGAGGGCAGTTGTGGACTACCTGCATCACCTAAGCCGTCGGGAAATAGGTCAAACTCCACACATAACACCTGAGGAGTGGAGATGGATGTCGGACCTATGTACCGTCCTCCAAAACTTTGAGGACTCCACCAAGATGGTGAGCGGCGATGACGCCATTATTAGCGTCACCATACCACTACTCTGCCTTCTAAAACGGAATCTGCTGAAAAACAAAGAGGATGCATTGCAGGCCGAGCGCGATGACTTGGAGCAAGAAACAGTAGTGGGTGTGGGTGAAAACACACAGCCCAGCCTCATCTCATCACAACGTGCAGTGGAGGACTATGATTAGGAGGAGGAGGAGGATGAAGATATGAGCAACTCTCTGGCAAAATTGAGGATATGACATGCACACCAGTCATACCCTCGATTCAGCGTGGCTGGCCAGAGGACAGGGGAGATGAGGAGGAGGAGGACAGCATGTTCAGTCATCGTGTTGGTCTGGATACTGAAGTGATGGCTGTTAAGAGTCTGGCGCACATGGCTGAATTTATGGTAAGCTGCCTGGCTCGTGACCCTCGCGTTCAGAACATCTTGGCCGACAATCAGTACTGGTTGGCAACACTGTTAGACCCACGCTACAAGGAGAACTTTATGTATCTCATTCCTGAGGCGGAGAGGTCAGCCAAAATGCAGCAGTTCAAGAAGGCCATAGTCACGGAAGTAGGCAATTCATTCCCCTCACAAAACGCTAGCGGCATAGGTCAGGAATCGGTGGACAACCAAGGCGTACGGCCGAGAGGGGCACAAGTCCAATCCACCAGAGGTAGGGGAACAGTCTTTACGATGTGGGACAGTTTTCTCAGCCCCTCACGTACCACAGCCCCTGAGGTGCGGGGTAGTGCCACAAGAAATGCTAAGTTTGGCCAGATGCTGAAGGAGTACCTTGCAGATCGAACAACTGTACTGCGAGATTCCTCTGTGCCTTTCAATTATTGGGTCTCCAAGCTGGACACGTGGCATGAATTGGCTCTCAAAGCCTTGGAAGTCCTGGCCTGCCCTGCCGCTAGTGTATTGTCAGAGCGTGTTTTCAGTGCCACAGGTGGAATCATTACTGATAAACGCACCCGCCTGTCAACTGAAAATGCTGACAGGCTGACTCTGATCAAGATGAACAAGGGTTGGATTGGGCCAGACTTCACCACACCACCAACAAATGACAACTGAATTTAAATTTTGTTATGGGAATTTGCCATGTACCTCCACTCACCCATGGGTACACACTTCTGGACTTTGGCTAATCGCTGGACAGCTCCTCCTTCTCCTCATGAGCCACCATGATGACCGTTACAATAGTTAGGCTGTTGTTTGAGGTATACCCGCAGTGGTAAATTTTTTCGCCCATTCTTTTAGAATGGGCATTACAACGACAGGAGACCCCCTCCTTTTCAATGGGAAAAATGTTTTGAGGCCCTCATGCACGTCTCTATCCAGGGACAATGTGGAGCCTCCCAATTTTTGGCTGTCCTGCCAAAGGGCTATACTACAATACACCCACTTGAGATTTACAGGCCCTACTGCATGTCTGTATGCATGGGTCATTGTTGAACCTCCCAATTTTTGGCTGCCCTGCCAAAGGGCTATACTACAATACACCCACTTGAGGTTTACAGGCCCTACTGCATGTCTCTATCCTGGGACAGTGTGGAGCCTCCCAATTTTTGGCTGCCCTGGCCAAAGGGCTATACTACAATACACCCACTTGAGGTTTACAGGCCCTACTGCATGTCTCTATCCTGGGACAATGTGGAGCCTTCCAATTTTTGGCTGCCCTGGCCAAAGGGCTATACTACAATACACCCACTTCAGGTTTACAGGCCCTCCTGCACGTCTCTATCCTGGGACAATGTGGAGCCTCCCAATTTTTGGCTGCCCTGGCCAAAGGGCTATACTACAATACACCCACTTGAGGTTTACAGGCCCTACTGCATGTCTCTATCCTGGGACAATGTGGAGCCTCCCAATTTTTGGCTGCCCTGGCCAAAGGGCTATACTACAATACACCCACTTCAGGTTTACAGGCCCTCCTGCATGTCTGTATGCATGGGTCATTGTTGAACCTCCCAATTTTCGGCTGCCCTGCCAAAGGGCTATACTACAATACACCCACTTGAGGTTTACAGGCCCTCCTGCATGTCTGTATGTATGGGTCATTGTTGAACCTCCCAATTTTTGGCTGCCCTGGCCAAAGGGCTATACTACAATACACCCACTTCAGGTTTACAGGCCCTCCTGCACGTTTCTATCCTGGGACAATGTGGAGCCTCCCAATTTTTGGACTGCCCTGGCAAAGGAAAATTCTACAATAGACCCAGTTCCTCAAAATGGGCACATTATGTCAAGAGGCCTTCATGTACGTCTCTTCTCAGGGACATCGGAGTGCCGCACAATGTTTTCACGTAAAATCTTTCATGTAATCACAAAAAGTATCATACACCAGCTGTATCTCACTATTGGGTATGTGCCCTTAACATTTCCACCCTAAATATTCATTTTGGTATTATTTTGGAAGGTTTTCTGGTCACTCCGTAAAATTGGCGTGAAACTCGGACAAGATTGTTCACAGCTGTGACTTTTGAGTGAGAAATGCTTCCAGGGGTCTTCCCCATGGTGTTGCCATGTCATTTGAGCACTCTTCTGAAACTTTTGTGACATTTTTAGGGTTTCTACATGCTGCCGGCAGTCATTTCATAAAAATACTCGGGTCTCCCATAGGATAACATTGGGCTCGGTACTCGGGCCGAGTACACGAGTATCTCGGGATGCTCGGCCCGAGCTTTGAGCACCCGAGCATTTTAGTACTCGCTCATCACTAGTAATAATGCATTATCCCAACCAAGCTATATCAGGAACAATCTTCATTGTCCACATCAAGGCCACTGCCACATGATGCAGCAGCACACTAACCTCATCATCAATCTCAATATGAAATCCAAAGACAAGTGCCACACCAATACAAATGACAAACCGACATTCATCGGTAAGAAAACGTCTAAGTAATGCACTTTAAATTCAAGCACCACATTTTACCAATGATGAAAATATTATTCAAGAACACAGCTGCTGTGCCATGAACCATTTATGTCACAGTTGCCAATCTTTGAATTTTGGCGCTGAGACCCATTCCAATGGAAAGTTTATACAGTACTGTTAGAAGGATAAAGTTTATCCACCCACACTACAGTATCCAGAAGTCTTTAAAATGTTGATGAAAAGAAAAAGTGAACACAGAAATATGTAATGGACCATGTTCTGGGTTTAATAGTTCTTTTGCTTTTGTCTCAATGGAAGCAAGTATTTCACCAACTCCTGGATATGACCCATACTGTTTTAGATTTGTCCATGAATTCTATCATAGAACATACATACTATATCCAACAGAGGAACACACCAAAATTTACACAAGTTTACATACTGGATACCATGGATGCAAATGAACAAAGATTCAAATTAAAAGATAATGAAAAATGTCCACCTACTTTAATGAAAATATATAAGGGGAGGGGGAGCGCACAATAGAGCAATAAATGTGGATACAAGGGGTTAATATAGCAGTAATCCACTCACCTACTCAGGTTGTGAGGGTTCACAACCAACCTTGCAAACGTAAAGGGTCGCTGCAGATCCCGTCCAGGAAAAGAAAGGAAGGTTTTTGTGTTACCGGGATTCCTCCGCGCTGACCTCAGGAGACAATTTAGATTTTATTCTTTATTCGTCCACACACCAAACAAAAGGAAGCCGACGCGTTTCGTAGCTATATGGCCACTTCATCAGGGCATTAGTTCTAATGCCCTGATGAAGTGGCCATATGGCTACGAAACGCGTTGGCTTCCTTTTGTTTGGTGTGTGGACGAATAAAGAATAAAATCTAAATTGTCTCCTGAGGTCAGCGCGGAGGAATCCCGGTAACACAAAAACCTTCCCCACCTACATTAATGAACATTATCACTAATCAATTGCAAGCAGTCAAACCACTCGCTGCTGCCTATCAAATGCTACGTGATGTTGAACATCTAGAGGAGACGAAGTCTCTTGAAAATGGAAATCTTATGCCAAACATCACAATGGCAATTAAGCAAGATAGGACTCAAGATCCAAGACGATACAGCAAATCAACAGTGAGTGAAGTGGTTGTTGTTTTTCAGAGTGACGATAGTGAGCCACCATTCAATAAAGACATGTTAATTAATTTAAAATCAGATCCATGCAATCCTCTGGCTCCAAAAACTCTAAGGCCTAGTTCACATCTAAGGCAGGGCTGCGTTTGACAGCGTTTGTATGCATTTTTACCCCTAAAAACGCATTCAAACGCAACCAAAAATCCACCCATGTCATTTTGCAAAAATGCAAAACGCATGTGTTTTTGCAAAATGACATGCATTTTGCATTGCGTTTGCAATGCGGTTTGCATTAAACCCTATGGATGCATTTTTGGTTGCGTTTGGATGCGTTTTTAGCAGTAAAAATGCATACAAATGCACCCGCCGCCAAACAAAGCCCAGCCTTAGATGTGAAATGGCCCCAAAGAATTACCATTCTCCATATCAATTTAGGCTAGGGTCACACATCAGTTTTTTTTTTTAAAAACCTGATCCGGTTTTGAGCTTTTAAAAAGCTGACAGATCTCAGATGCAGCAGGAGAGGGATGAAGGAGGGAGTGGAGCATTAGCTCTTAGATTATTGCTTTAAAATGCAAATTCGATACAGTTGGAAGTATGATGCCGATCAGGGAGAGGGGCTGTCGGCGCTAGCACCAGCCCCCCCCCAACTCACTGACCCCATGGTGAGCATGTGGCTTGCCGCCATTGGGGGTATGCCATGAATTTCATAGTTAAACAAAAATTGCAGAAATCAAGCACCCGGCATCTGAAGCATGTTTGTGGATAGGGCAGCATGTGTCATGAGGCAGGATACCTTTAAGGTTTTTTTATCTCAAGTTGAACAAAAAATTGTTGAATACTCTGCAACACAAAGGATCTACTGACACACTGACAAAGTATAAATATGCAAAATAGCTGGATTTCATCTGAACTAGATTTAATTTATCTTTGGCTATTTTGGCCATTTAGCAAAATAAATATATATTGTAATTGATGCAGAATAATACAAATAATGAAAATTATTCTGAAAGAGTATATTGTGAGTTATTTACCATCACCAATTAAAAATGGAGATGGTTGTTTGATTTGTGCAATGCTATATTATTTTTAGTAATTCACTATAAAATTATACTTCCATTCATTTTCCTTGGTTCAAAGACTTAAACATGCAAAGCCTATACACAATGTTTCCATCTCATTTAATCTGTACTCATCTGAATGCTATCCCTTACAATGATGAATGTCTAACATGTATAATGGCTTTACACCCAAACAATAATCTATCAATGGGATTACTTTTCAAAATATCTAAAATGCCTGATGTGTATGGCATCTAATTAAATTATGCTGTGCTGGGTACATAGGTGCAATTTCACACCCACTGGTTTAATGGTAATTCTATATGATACATTATGGAAATGGAACAGAGAATTAACAGACATGTAAAAGTAATATTACTTCTTAGTACACTTGGCACAATTAATCATGTCAGTTTCATCTCAGACAATATTGTTAATCTGAAAAAAAATATTAAAAAAAAAGAACAGATATCCAAGACTGACCAAACCAAAGTGTTTTTCGTCCACATATTATAAATAGAACTAGCTGTGAGCCCGATGCAAATGCATCGGGATTCTAGAACGTGCGTTAATTAGATTATAGTAGCTATATTATTTTTTTTTTTTTTTATTTTTTTTTATTTCCAATTTTTTTGAATAACTTAATGTTATGAATATTTTATTTATTAGTTTTATTTTATTAGAATTAGTTAATGTTATGAATTTTTATATGGAATATTTTTTTTATTATTTATGATTTTATTATTGTAATTATTTATTATAGAATATTTTTAGAATATTATTTTTTTTTTTATTTTAATTGATTTTTTTTTTATTTGAGTAATTTGAATTTCTTAGAATTAGTTAATGTTATTAATATTTTAATTATATATATATAATATTTTTTTTTAATTTTGATTTATTTTAATATTTATTATTTTTATTATTTGTATATTAATTTTTTATTTTAATGAAATTTATTTGTATTAGATTATTTTTTTTTATTAAATTAGTTAATTTAATTAATATATTAATTTTATATATTATTATTATTTTTTTTTTTTTTTTTATTGGGGGTGTGTGAATACTTTTTGGGGGGGTGTAAGGACTTTTTGGGGGGTTGAATACTTTTTGGGGGGGTGTGAATACTTTTTGGGGGGGGTTGAATACTTTTTGGGGGGGTGTGAATACTTTTTGGGGTGTGTGAATACTTTTTGGGGAGGGTGTGAATAGTTTTTGGGGGTGTGTGAATAGTTTTTTGGGGGGTGTGAATAGTTTTTGGGGGGTTCAATACTTTTTGGGGGGGTGTGAATACTTTTTGGGGGTGTGTGAATACTTTTTGGGGGGGTTGAATACTTTTTGGGGGTGTGTGAATACTTTTTGGGGGTGTGTGAATACTTTTTGGGGGGGTGTGAATACTTTTTGGGGGGTTGAATACTTTTTGGGGGGGTGTGAATACTTTTTGGGGCTGAGTGCTCGCAATGGCCGCGAAGTGGGCATTGCGAGTCGCTGGCCGAAAATCGAACCAGAGGCTCGGCCACAAAGTTAGCGATTTACCGCTCAGGCAGCGACTCGCGCTACATGAGCGGTAAATCGCTAACTTTGTGGCCGAGCCTCTGGTTCTATTTTCGCCCAGCGACTCGCAATGGCCGCTTCGCGGCCATTGCTCGCGCTCAGCCAGCGACTCGCAATGGCCTCGCGGCCATTGCTCGCGCAGGCCAACTGGTGACGTCACAGAGTGACATAGCCACGGTCTTTTCGGGGTCCGACACGGAAGTGCCTACGGCAATTATATAGTAGATATATATATCAGTACGATGGTATATGGTGGTAATTAGAGCACATGTATAGCAGCACTATAGTATATGGCGGTAGATTATAGTAAATGTATAGCAGCACTATAGTATATGGCGGTACATTACAGTACATGTATAGCAGTGCTATGGTATATGGCGGTACATTAGAGTACATGTATAGCAGCGCTATGGTATATGGCAGTACATTATAGTAAATGTATAGCAGCACTATAGTATATGGCGGTACATTACAGTACATGTATAGCAGTGCTATGGTATATGGCGGTACATTACAGTACATGTATAGCAGCACTATGGTATATGGCAGTACATTATAGCACATGTATAGCAGCACTATGGTATATGGCAATACTGTGGTCACCGCGGTCCCCCACTCCTCCTGGCCCCCGGTTGTCCACAGTAAAATTAAAAAAATCCTCAGTGAGGATACTCACCTGTCCGGCGGCTCGCTCCACCTCCGCCTTGTAGGTCCTACAGGCCTTTAGGACCTGTAGTTGCCTGGGCAAGCGATCAGCTGAGGAGGGGAGGGGGGGCAGGATTGTGTTGGGGGGGCAGAATGAAGCGAGCGGGGCAGAATGAAGCGAGCGGGGCAGGATGGAGCGAGCGGGGCAGGATGGAGCGGGAAGGGGGGGCAGGATGGAGCGGGAGGGGGCAGGATGGAGCGGGAGGGGGCAGGATGGAGGCGGGGGAAACAGGATGAAGCCGGGGGAAACAGGATGAAGCCGGGGGAAACAGGATGGAGCGGGGGGGAACAGGATGGAGCCGGGGGGAACAGGATGGAGGCGGGGCAACAGGATGGAGGCGGGGCAACAGGATGGAGGCGGGGCAACAGGATGGAGGCGGGGCAACAGGATGGAGGCGGGGGAGGGGGGCGGCAGGATGGAGCGAGCAGGGCAGGATGGAGGCGGGGGAGCAAGAAGAGCGGGGGGCAGGATGGATTGAGCGGGGCAGGATGGAGGCGGAGGAGCAGGATGAAGCCGAAGGCGCAGGATTGAGCAGATGAGCAGAATGGAGCAAGCGGGGCCGGATGAGTAAGCGTGAGGGCAGGATGGAGGCAGGGGAGCAAGAACAGCGGGGGTGAGGATGGAGCGAGCAGGGCAGGATGGAGTGAACGGGGCAGGAAGTAGTGAGTGGGGCAGGAAGGAGCAAGGGGGGCAGGATGGTGGGTGGGGGGGCAGGATGGTGGGTGGCGGAGCAGGATGGAGGCGGAGGGGCAGGATGGAGGCGGAGGGGCAGGATGGAGGCGGAGGGGCAGGATGGAGCCGGAGGGGCAGGATGGAGCCGGAGGGGCAGGATGGAGCCGGAGGGGCAGGATGGACGGAGTGAGGCAGGATGGAGAAGGCAGGGCAGGATGGAGAAGGCGGGGCAGGATGGAGACGGCAGGGCAGGATGGAGACGGCAGGGCAGGATGGAGACGGCAGGGCAGGATGGTGGCGGGGGGAGGGGGGGCGGGGAGGATGGAGGCAGCGGGGCAGGATGTTGGTGGGGGGTGAGGATGGTGGTGGGGGTGCGGGATGGAGTCGGGGGGCAGGATGGTGTTGGGTGGGGCAGGATGGATAGGGGGGGGCATAATGGAGGCGCTCCTCCTGACCCCCTCCGCTCCCCGTGTTACCCGTCCCTCTGGGCCTCCAGTCTCTGCGGCCCCCCTCCCTCTGGGGCTGCACCCCCCCCTCCCCCCTCCTTCATGGTGATAATAAAACTAAACAAACCTCAGTGAGGATACTTACCCTGCGGCGGCTCGCACCACCCGTCTTGTAGGTGGCAGGACAGGACCTGTCGTTGGCTGGGAAACCGATCTGCTGGGGGTCAGTGGGCAAAGCGAGCGTCAGTGGGCAGAGTGGGGGATGAGTGGGAAGAGCAGGGGTTAGTGGGCAGAGTCATTGGGCAGATCAGGGGTCAGTGGGCAGAGCTGGGGTCAGTGGGCAGAGCTGGGGTCAGTGGGCATGGTCAGTAGCCAGAGGGGGGGGGTAAGTGGGCAGAGCAGGGTCAGTGGGCAGAGCGGGGGTGAGTGGGCAGAGTGGGGGGTGAATGGGCAGAGCAGGGTCAGTGAGCAGGATTTGGGGCTCAGTGGTCAGAGCAGGGTCATAGCGGGGTCAGTGGTCAGAGCAGGGGTTAGTGGGCAGAGTGATTGGGCAGAGCAGGGGTCAGTGGGCACAGTCAGTAGGCACAGCAGGGGTTAGTGGGAAAAATCAGTGGGCAGAGCAGGGGTGAGTGAGCAGAGCAGGGTGAGTGGGCACAGTCAGTGAGCAGAGCAGGGGTCAGCGGGCAGAGCGGGGTTGAGTGGGCAGAGCAGGGTTTAGTGGGCATAGCAAGGGTTATTGGGCACAGTCAGTGGGCAGAGCAGGGGTTAGTGGGCAGAGCGGCGGTCAATGGGCACAGTGAGTGGGCAGAGAAGGGTCAGTGGGTAGAGCATGGGTGAGTGGGCACGGTCAGTTGGCAGAGCAGGGGTCAGTGGGCATGGTGAAAGGGCAGAGCGGGGGGTGAGTGAACAGAGGGTGGTCAGTGGGCAGAGCAGGGTCAGTGGTAAAAGCAGGGGTGAGTGGGCAGAGTGGGAGTAAATGAGCAGAGCAGGGTCAGTAGGCAGTGTGAGGGGTCAGTGGGCAGAGCATGGTCAGTGGGCAGTGTGAGGGGTAAGTGGGCATAGCATGTTCAGTGGGCAGTGTGAGGCGTGAGTGGGCAGTGTGAGGGGTCAGTGGGCAGTGTGAGGGGTGAGTGGTCAGAGCAGGGTCAGTGGGCAGAGCAGGGTCAGTGTGAGGGGTGAGTGGGCAGAGCAGGGTCAGTGGGGTGTGTGAGGGGTCAGTGGGCAGAGCAGGGTGAGTGGGCAGTGTGAGTGGTCAGTGAGCAGAGCAGGGTCAGTGGGCAGAGCAGGGTGAGTGGGCATTGAGGGGTCAGTGGGCAGAGCATGTTCAGTGGGCAGAGGAGGGTCAGTGGGCAGTGTGAGGGGTCAGTGGGCCGAGCAGGGTGAGTGGGCAGAGCAGGGTCAGTGAGGGGTGAGTGGGCAGAGGATGGTCAGTGGGCAGAGCAGGGTCAGTGTGAGGGGTCAGTGGGCAGTGAGGGGTGAGTGGGCAGAGCATGGTGAGTGGGCAGAGCAGGATGAGTGGCCAGTGTGAGGGGTCAGTGGGCCGAGCAGGGTGAGTGGGCAGAGCATGGTCAGTGAGCATAGTGGGGGTGAGTGGGCAGAGAGGGGGTGAGTGGGCAGAGAGGGGGTCAGTGGGCAGAGCAGGGTCAGTGGTCAGAGTGGTGGTGAATGGGCAGAGCAGGGTCAGAGAGGGGGTCAGTGTGCAGAGTTGGGTGGAGGGGGCAGAGAGGGGGTCAGGGGGAAGAGTAGGGGGGTGAGTGGGCAGAGTGGGGGTGAGTGGGCAGAGCAGGATGAGTGGGCAGAGCAGGGTGAGTGGGCAGAGTGTGGGTGAGGGGGCAGAGAGGGGGTGAGGGGGCAGAGTAGGGGGGTGAGTGGGCAGAGTTTGGGGTGAGTGGGCAGAGTGGGAGTCAGTGGTCAGAGTGGGGGTCAGTGGGCAGAGCACGGTCAGGGGCAGAGTGGGGGTCAGTGTGCAGAGTGGGGGTGAGGGGGGCAGAGAGGGGGTGAGGGGTAAGAGTTGGTGGGTGAGTGTGCAGAGTTTGGGGGTCAGTGGTCAGAGTGGGGGTCAGTGGTCAGAGTGGGGGTCAGTGGTCAGAGTGGGGGTCAGTGGTCAGAGTGGGGGTCAGTGGGCAGAGCAGGGTCAGGGGCAGAGTGGGGGTCAGTGTGCAGAGTGGGGGTGAGGGGGCAGAGAGGGGGTGAGGGGGAAGAGTAGGGGGGTGAGTGGGCAGAGTTTGGGGGTCAGTGGGCAGAGTGGGGGTCAGTGGTCAGAGTGGGGGTCAGTGGGCAGAGCAGGGTCAGAGTGGGGGTCAGCGTGCAGAGTGGGGGTCAGTGTGCAGAGTGGGGGTCAATGTGCAGAGTGGGGGTGAGGGGGAAGAGTTGGTGGGTGAGTGGGCAGAGTGGGGGTGAGTGGTCAGAGTGGGGGTCAGGGGCAGAGTGGGGGTGAGTAGGCAGAGCAGGGTCAGGGGCAGAGTGGGGGTGAGTAGGCAGAGCAGGGTCAGGGGCAGAGTGGGGGTCAGTGTGCAGCGCAGGGGGATGAGTAGGCAGAGTAGGTTAGATCGGAACAGGACCTTTGATGACGTCACGATCATGTGATCTGTGACTCCACCCATCATCGTGACGTCATCAGAGGTCCTCAAGCAGGATGAAGAGAGATCGCGGCTGGCTTGAAGGAGCTGTGGTAAGAGGCCGGGGGGGGGGGTGACCGGACAGTGGAGGGGGTCTGTGCTGACAGGCGGGGGGTGACCGGAGAGTGGGGGGGGGGCGATCGGGGAGCGGAGGGGCAGTGGTGATAGGCTGGGGGTGACCGGGCAGTGGAGGATGGCTATGGTGACAGGCAGGGGGGTGATGGGGCAGCGGGGGGAAGTGTTGTGACAGGCGGGGGTGAGCGGGCAGTGGAGGATGGCTATGGTGACAGGCAGGGGGGTGATGGGGCAGGCAGCGCGGGCAGGAGGAGGATCATCACTATTAATATGTGTGCTGACAGCGGCGACGGCTCGCAATGCCCGCTACGCGGGCAATGCTTCGCCGTGGTGACGTCACATAGTGACAAAGCCACGGCGTGCCGGGGTCCGACACAAAACGTGCTACGGCAATTATATAGTAGATAAACTACATAAATCTGTAAAATATGGTATGGTCGATTTTAGATTTTAGAAATGTATCTGGTATTATAGTGGACAATAAACTTAATACAGTAAACAAAGGAATTATATAATGTGCAAATTCATGTCTATGACATACTACAGAATATCACAGTTGCTTAAAGAAGACCTGTCACTCCCCTGGTGCATGGCAATCTAAAAGGACCACTGAATGCAGCATGCCTGCTGCTTCAGGGAAGGGGTCCTCCATGGCTCTAGCCCCCCTGTGCGCTGAGAAATAGACTTTATAAATCTTACATATATATGGCTGCTGAATGAAGACTGCCGAGACCCACCCACCGGTTTCCCCATCGCGCATTGAGAAATGATGACACCAGCTTAATTCTTTACTTTCTTTAATTGAGGGCATCTCTTTCAACCAGCTGCGACTTAGTTAACCACCAATAAGCTCTTCTTTAGGGAGGGAGGGTGGGCGATGCTCACCCTGTGAGCAGTGTTGGTAAGAGAACGAATATGGCCGAAGAGCTAGCTTATAAGGCCCGGAGGCGGGCCTGCGAAACCAAAGCTGATAGGATGAGGGGGAGATAAGGGAAAGCCATCCAAAAACCCACTGTTCGATGGGGAGAAGCAGGGGGGGGTACAACTATCAGGCTCTGCAGTCAGGGAGAAGCAGCAGCAGCTGCGGTGCCCTGCAGACTGCCGAGACCCACCCACCGCTTTTCCCCATCACGCATGGAGAAATGATGACACCAGCTTAATTCGCTACTTTCTTTTATTGAGGGCATCAACATAACACCACTCAAGTATTATAAAACAGGGGGTTCAATTGTTATGGCCGCAGCTCAACCATAGGCACATATCCGCCTTATAACCTGAGGGGAACAGGACCTATGCCCTCGGCCACCCGAGGGATGCTGGACCTCAACGGTGCCCTCTTCCACCAGCCAAGGAGCAACGAGGACCAAACGCCGAACTGCGACCCCCACCCACCGAATGAATGCCTTCTCCAAACCGCCTTGAACCTTGGAAAGGAAGATGTCTAACCCATGTCATCAAACCACCTCCAGACCTAGACGTGGTTACCACGGTAACTGCGGTCATGTGACCCGATGATGCTCTCTGACATCATCACAGGTTCTGTAAGCACACGGACCTTGCTGGGAGGCAGTGGTGGAAAGAGGATAGGTGAGCATTAGTGATGAGCGAGTACTAAAATGCTCAGGTGCTCGAAGCTTGGGCAGAGCATCCCAAGATACTCATGTACTCGGCCCGAGCACCGAGCCCAATGTTATCCTATGGGAGACCCGAGTATTTTTCTGACATGACCCCCGGCAGCATGGAAAAGCCTAAAAATGTCACAAAAGTATCAGAACAGTGCTGAAATGACATGAGAACAGCATGGGGAAGACCCCTGGAAGCATTTCAGATCCGAAGGTCACTGATGTCAACAATGTTGTCAGACCAGTACGCCACTTTTACGGACTGTCAAGAAAACGTTACAAAATGAAACCAAAACGGATTTTCATGGAAAAAATATTAAGGGCTCATACCCACTTGTGAGACAGAGCTGGAGTATGTTAGATTTTTGGATTATACCAAAGATTTTTTTTTTTTTAATTGTGTGGCACTCCCATGTCCCTGGGAAGAGACGTAAATGAAGGCCTCTTTAAATAATGTCCAATTTAAACAAGAGTGATATTGTATTAGCGCTACAAACACAGCCAAGGACACCGCTCTGTGTATAATTACTTTGAGGATTTATTGTATCAATATCGAGTACCCGGTCTCCACAACGCGTTGAGAAAGGCGCAATTATTGTGGAGACCGGGTACTCGATATTGATACAATAAATCCTCAAGGTAATTATACACAGAGCGGTGTCCTTGGCTGTGTTTGTAGCGCTAATACAATATCACTCTTGTTTAAATTGGACATTCATCCTCCCGCTGGGAAGCGCGATATCTAGCAGCTTAACCTCCAGGACCTGCCGTACATCAATCACCACTCCCCCAGAGGATCACGTGGATTATCAGTCAGTGCACCTAGAGTATCACGCGAACTTGCCTCTCCAAGGCTCCGGACGGTGTGGAGACCCCACGGGGTTAAAACTCAGCCCTACAACTAGTTGTGCAGTCGGCACAACTAAACCAGGTGAGCACGGGGGTCGCATCACCGATCCCTTCCTGTAACATTAGCAGTGTGGCGCAACCCTATTTTTCTTTTATATCTTTAAATAATGTGCCCATTATAAGAAAGTGTGTGTTTTGTAGCATTGCCCTAGGGCACGGAAGCCAAAAATTGGGAGGCACTTCAATGCCCCTAGATAGAGGCGTGCATGAGGGCTTTTTCAAAAAATG
This sequence comes from Allobates femoralis, assembly GCA_033576535.1. Classification (NCBI taxonomy): domain Eukaryota; kingdom Metazoa; phylum Chordata; class Amphibia; order Anura; family Aromobatidae; genus Allobates; species Allobates femoralis. The sequence goes on from JARQOC010000011.1 coordinate 163,171,554, forward strand.
TGCCCATTGTAAGCAAATGTATCTGCTGTAGTATTGCCCTACGCAGGGAAGCCATAAATTTGAGACACCAATATGCCCCTGGATAGAGGCATGCATGAGGCCCTTTTTAAAAAATGTGGCCATTGGAAGCAAGTGGGTCTTTTTTACTATTGCCCTAGGCAGGGAAGCCAAAAGTTTGGAGGCACCAAGATGCCCCTGCATAGAGGCGTGCATGAGGGCTTTTTCAAAAAATGTGCCCATTGTAAGCAAGTGAGTCTACTGTACTATCTTCCTAGTCAGGGAAGCCAAAAATTGGGTAGCACTTCAATGACCCTGGATAGAGACGTGCATGAGAGCCTTAGAAACTAATGTGCCCATTTGAAGCAAGTGAGTCTGCTGTACTATCTCCCTAGTCAGGGAAGCCAAAAATTGGGTAGCACTTCAATGCCCCTGGATAGAAACGTGCATGAGAGCCTTAGAAACTAATGTGCCCATTTGAAGCAAGTGAGTCTGCTGTACTATTTCCCTAGTCAGGGAAGCCAAAAATTGGGAGGCATTGCGATGCCCCTGGGATGAAACATGGAGGAGAGCCTCTAAAAATTGTTCCCATTACAAAGGAGCGGGTCTCCTGTACTTGTAATGCCCATTCTGGAAGCATGGACTAAAACATGTGTAAAAAATGTGGTGTATACATGAAACTAATGCCTAACTTTACAACGGTTAGGTGCATCATCATCATAAATATGATGTCCAAAAATGATGCTTTTGTGGCATGATGAACCACGGTCGCACTGATTATATGATGGTGGCGGATGAGGAGAAGGAGGAGCAGTACAGCAAGTAGGCAAACACATGAAGTCTGTACCGATGTGTGGGTGTGCGGAGGTGCATGGGACTCTACCGGCACCAAATTTAAATTCCGCTATCATTTGGTGGTGGTGTGGTAAAGTCAGGCCCAATCCAACCCTTGTTCATCTTGATTAAAGTCAGCCTGTCAGCATTTTCAGTTGACAGGCGGGTGCGTTTATCTGTAATGATTCCACCTGCGGCACTAAAAACACGCTCTGACAAAACGCTAGCGGCAGGGCATGCCAGGACTTCCAAGGCATGAAGAGCAAATTCCTGCCACATGTCCAGCTTGGAAACCCAATAATTGTAAGGCACTGAAGAGTCTAGGAGCACTTTAGTACGATCAGCAAGGTACTCCCTCAGCATCTTTGCAAACTTTGCATTCCTTGTGACACTACCCCGCACCTCAGAGCCTGTGGTACTGGGGTGCTGAGAAAAGTGTCCCAGATCTTTGAGAGTGTTCCCCTACCTCTGCTGGATTGTACTTGTGCCTCCCTCTGCCGGACACCTAGGTTGTCCACAGAATCGTGACCTCTGCCGCTAGCGTTTTCAGAAGGGGATTTTTTTAATAATTCCGCCACTATGGCCTTCTGGTACTGCAGCATTTTTATAGACCTCTCCGCTTCGGGAATAAGAGAAATAAAGTTCTCTTTGTAGCGTGGGTCTAAAAGTGTCACCAACCAGTAATAAGTGTCCGTTGAGATCTTGATAACACGAGGGTCACGACACAGGCAGCGTAACATAAAGTCAGCCATGTGCGCTAGACTGTTAACAGTCAAGACTTCTGGGTCATGACTGGCCATGCTGACATCCTCCTCCTCATCCTCCTCCTCCTCTTCCTCCTCCTCCTCTCTCCTGTCCTCTGGCCATCCCCGCTCAACCGACGGTCTGACGGTTGTGCATGTATTACCTCAATTCCAAATGAAAGTAGCTCCATTTCTTCTTCCTCCTCCTCCTCCTCGTCATAGTCCTCCAATGCATGTTGGGATGAGATGAGGCTGGGCTGTGTGTAATTACCCAGTACGTTTTCTTGCTGCAACTCATCCTGCTCCACCTGCAATGCATCGTCTTTGATTTTGAGCAGAGAGCGTTTTAGAAGACAGAGAAGCGGGATGGTGATGCTATGATGGCGTTATCGTAGCTCACCATCTTGGTGGAGTCCTCAAAGTTTTGGAGGACGATACATATGTCGGACATCCATGTCCACTACTGAGGTCTTATGTGTGGAGTTTGAACCGTATACCGACGGCCTAGTTGATGCTGGTACTCAACAACTGTCCTCTTCTGCTCAAAAATCCTGACCAACATGTGCAGTGTGGAATTCCAACGCGTGGGGACATCAAACACCCGTCTGTGAGCCGGAAGCTGAAAACGCCGCTAAAAGCCGGGAAGGCCGGCAGAAGCAGTAGGTGACTTTCTGAAATGGGCATACAGGCGGCGTACTTTGATGAGCAGATCAGACAGCTCCAGGTACGATTTAATAAACCGCTGAACCACGAGGTTGAGCACATGGGCCACGTATGGAACATGTGTCAGCTCGCCTCGCCTCAGAGCCGCCACAAGATTGCGGCCATTGTCACAAACGACCATGCCTGCCTATAGGTTCAGCGGTGTGAGCCAATGATCTTCCTGCTGTTTCGGAGCTGTCCACAACTCTTCAGTGTTGTGGGGTTTGTCACCTATGCATATTAGCTTCAGCACAGCCTGTTGCCGCTTAGCCGAGGCAGTGCTGCAGTGCTTCCAGCTTGGGACTGTTGTGGAGAGTGAAGTGGAGGAGGAGGAGGCTGAGGAGGATCACGTGCCCAAGCTGTACACGTTGGGTGAAACCCTGACAGAGTTAGGGCCTGCAATCCTTGGTGTCGGAAGGACGTGTTCCGTCCCAAGGTCAGACTGGGTCCCGACTTCCACAATATTAACCCAGTGTGCCGCCAGAGAGATGTACCGGCCCTGCCCGCAAGCACTTGTCCACGTCTCCGTGGTTAGGTCGACTTTGCCTGAAACTGCGTTGTTAAGGGCACTTATGATGTTTTGGGACACGTGCTTATGTAATGCGCGGACGGCACACCGGGAAAAATAGTGTCGGCTAGGGACCGAGTAACGTGGGACAGCCGCCGCCATCAGGTTGCAGAATGCTTCCGTCTCCACCAGCATAAAAGGAAACATTTCCAGCGCAAGCAGGCGTGAAATGTGTGCATTTAGAACTGTGGCATGTGGGGCGTTGGCAGCGTATTTGTGCCTGTGTTCCAAAGATTGGGGTATGGATAACTGAACGCTGCGCTGGGACAAGAACGTGGCTGATTATGGTGCTCCTTCTGCTTGTGAAAGTACAGGGGAAGGACAGGAGGCATCTTCAACTGCAGTATGGACAGGGGATTGGTTTGGACACACAACAGTGGAAGACGCAGCGGTGTCACCCACAGATAATGCTCCTGTACTCTGCTGTACATCCCACAAAGTCGGGTGCTTTGCTGCCATGTGCCTAATCATGCTGGTGGTGGTCAGGGTGCTAGTTTTGCTACCCCTGCTGATGGTGGCATGGCAGGTGCTGCAAATGGCCTTTTTTGAATTATCTGCAGACATCTTAAAAAACAGCCAGACTCGGGAAGACCTAGCAGTTGTACTGGCAACATCACTCGTGTTGTTGTTCCGGGGAACGGTTGCCTGCCTTCTGCCTGCGGACACCACCCTGCTTCTTCCAGCCTGTTGTGATGCTACGCCTAACTCCCCCTGTGCACTGCTGTCCTCACTCTGCATGTCCTCCTGCCAGGTTGGGTCAGTTACTGGATCATCCACCACGTCGTCTTCCACTTCAGCACCCTGGTCCTCCTCCTGATTTTGTGGCAATTGTGTCTCATCATCGTCCACCTCTTGTTGAGACACGTTCCCACCGTTGCCTTCGTGAGACCGTGGTTGCTCAAATATTTGGGCATCAGTACATACGATCTCCTCATGACCCACTTCAACTGGAGCTGGTGAGAGGCCAGATTCTGCGAATGGATAACTGAACAGCTCTTCAGAGTGTCCAAATGTGGGATCAGTTATGTCCGGATTCTCACACTCGGCATTGTGGGAGGAAGGAGGATCAGGGTGTGGAATGTGCAGTCCACTCTCACGGCTACTGACACTGGACCGTGTTGAAGACAGGGTATTTGTGGTGGTGCCAAACTGACTGGAAGTTTAATAGTGGAGTACTGCTGCGTTCACCTAGAAATTGTGACAAGAAAGTCGAGCGAGATGATGTGGGTGTTTGTCGTGGTGCAATTCGAGCTTGCACATGGGCTCGTCCTCTACCTGCACCACCATCACGTCCAGTTCCTTGTCCCATACCACCGGACTTGAGCATTTTCAATGTGTTGCTGAATGTATACAGCTAAATTAGTGCAGACAAGAATAGGTATTCAGCACAAGGCTTTTGGTGTACCCTAATTAACGCTGCAACAGACAGTAGCAGCACTGAGATGCAAATTTATTGCAGACAAGAGTATGTTTTTAGCAAGACCCTAAGTTTTGAAATTAAGGCCCTGCAGGTGGACTAGTCAGACACAAACGCTGACTACAATAGCGTGTCTTTTGACGTATCCTAATTTACACTGCAACAGACAGTAGCAGCACTGAGATGCAAATTTAGTGCAGACAAGAGTGTGTTTTTAGCACGACCCTAAATTTTGAAATTAAGGCCCTGAAGGTGGACTAGTCAGACACAAACGCTGACTACAATAGCGTGTCTTTTGGCGTATCCTAATTTACACTGCAACAGACAGTAGCAGCACTGAGATGCAAATTTAGTGCAGACAAGAGTATGATTTTAGCAAGACCCTAAGTTTTGAAATGAAGGCCCTGCAGGTGGACTAGTCAGACACAAACGCTGACTACAATAGCAAGTCTTTTGGCGTATCCTAATTTACGCTGCAACAGACAGTAGCAGCACTGAGATGCAAATTTAGTGCAGACAAGAGTAGGTATTTAGCACAAGGCTTTTGGTGTACCCTAATTAACGCTGCAACCTAAAGTAACAGCACTTAGATGCACATTTAGTGCAGACAAGAATAGGTTTTTAGCACGAGGCTTTTGGTGTACCCTAATTAACGCTGCAACCTACAGTAGCAGCAATTACCGTACATGCTAAATTAGTGCAGAGAAGAGTTGTTTTTTAGCACAAGGCTTTTGGTGTACCCTAATTAACGCTGCAACCTACAGTAGCTGCAATTAGATGCTAAATTAGTGCAGAGAAGAGTTGTTTTTTAGCACAAGGCTTTTGGTGTACCCTAATTAACGCTGCAACCTACAGTAGCAGCAATTAGATGCTAAATTAGTGCAGAGAAGAGTTGTTTTTTAGCACAAGGCTTTTGGTGTACCCTAATTAACGCTGCAACCTACAGTAGCAGCAATTAGATGCTAAATTAGTGCAGAGAAGAGTTGTTTTTTAGCACAAGGCTTTTGGTGTACCCTAATTAACGCTGCAACCTACAGTAGCAGCAATTAGATGCTAAATTAGTACAGAGAAGAGTTGGTTTTTAGCACAAGGCTTTTGGTGTACCCTAATTAACGCTGCAACCTACAGTAGCAGCAATTAGATGCTAAATTAGTGCAGAGAAGAGTTGGTTTTTAGCACAAGGCTTTTGGTCTATCCTAATTTGAGCTAAAACCTACTCCTGCCTATAGTGAGCTAAATAAATCCCTAAAAGCACGGTTTTTGGGATGGATGAGCCTGGAAACCAGCCCCAGATGCGATGCAGGCTGGTATACTGGCACAGCGAAGTTTGGTAGATACCCTGCCTCCCTGTATACTGCTCTAGTAGTCCTCAGAAGGACTGTTGTGGTAAATAGACTGGCAGCCCTGTGCCTACACTAGCTGAAAGGCCACAAATCTGTCCCTCAATCAGCAGCACCTCTCCCTACACTGACTGTCTGTGGAGCACAGTGACGAGCACAGCACGGTCAGGCCTTATAAAGACCTGATCACGCTGTGCGGCCAGCCAATCACTGTAATGCCACAACCAACATGGCTGTGGCATTACAGTGTCTGTCAGCCAATCCCTGCATGCGGGCTGGCTCTGAAAAGAGCGCCAACATGCAAACATGCAGGGAGGTGGACCCCGAGCACAGCAAGAGTATCGCGAGATTACTCGGTACTCGCCGAGTAGCCCGAGTACTGTGATATTCATGCGAGTACCAAGTAGTGACAAGCATACTCGCTCATCTCTAGTGAGCATATTGATTTTTTTTATTTTTAACTCTTTCTTTTACTTAATTACACTTCTGCAATGTATAATTATACAATGCAGAAGTGTCAATAGAATAGTTGGAGCAATTTTAGTGTACTGAGCATGCTCAGTACACTAAAATCGGTCCGAGGAAGACACCCAGATGTTTCCTCGACCCTGCCAAAAGGGCCCCATTTAATGGAATCGGATCGATCGGATTTGGCTAATTGCCATCCGATTTGCAGATCCATTCTATCCGTTTTTGATTCGGATGCAAAAATCGAGAAAGTCTCTGATTTTTGCACTGGAAAGAAATCGGACAAAATCAAGAGGGAACGCGATTTCGGATGGCAATTAGGTTACATCTGAACGGTCCTGATCCCCATAGGTTACATGGGGCAAAATTCGAATCAAATTCTGTGATTTCTATCAGCCACATCGGATCTCCAAAATGTGAGTGTTGAAACCAGGCCTAAGAGAAGCAAAACTCAATATTCATCAGAACTTGTGATTTATTTCCTGATGAAATCCGAACAGTGATGTCAAGCCATATATAATTTATTAAATAGTGGGATAACTGGGTGTGTTCTTCAATTCCAGATCTTAAATCAATGTCAGGAGCACATGGTCTCAAGTCAGAAGACCGAGTGATCCTGAAAAGACGCAAGAAAGAGCCATGAGCTGAGATTAGATGGGCCGATCCAGCTTCTCCAAATTACAGTAACTTCAGTGGAGATTGAGGGGAAACCCATCTGGACACGTCAGAGTCACCACCAGCAGAATGATGGTCTTAAATAACTATAGTCACCAAAATTGATAAACTGTCACATATATGACCTTATGGGAATCTCTAGATTATGTCTGATATACAGGAAATATCCGAACTAATGCAGAAATGGTTCTGGAAACATGATCCGAACAAGGACTGAGAGTGGGGGAAACATTCACTATCCTAATCAATCAATTAGTTCATGGGTGAATAGCACTGCGTATAACGGATATTAATCTGTTAGATTTTACATGTAGCTGTAAAAGCACTATTTTAGGTTATTTTATGTTGTTTCATGGTAAATGGGTCTATATGTAAAGGGAAACATCAAAAATCCCTGGTAGTAGAATATAAAGCAGAGACAAGAAATCCATTTGCGTTGTGATACAATTCTGGGTATCCAGGAAGGAAACTGAGGTGAAGCAGGTAGGAAAGTGACTCATCCAGGCCAGGGGTCTGTGAGGTCACGGGTGGCAGTGCCTAAGGCTGTGGCCCTGGTGGTCAATGAAAAAGGGAAAATAAAAAATAAAATAATAAAGTTTTTTTCGTGACGCCACCTGTAGGTTGCGGTGATGGTACTGGCGCTGCAAGAACCTCCAGGGTGATGGGAGGCAGCTGGATGGTGTGGCTCCCTACAGTAGGAGCAGTGCCCCGGGATATTGGAAGTAGGAACGGAGGAATACAGCAGCACAGTCACTGTGGAGCAAGGCAGGTAAAGAACAGTTCATGGAATAAAGCACTGACACGTTGCTCACTTTGGACGGTATTTACTACGGTATTCTGCAGCATACAAAGTAATGTAGTTCTTGTTGCCAGGTAGTGTACCGGGTGGTTCTTGCAATGAGTAGTGTCCCTCTGAAGCTCTTCTGATGTTCCCTCTCTATCATGCTCTGTCCCTTGCTCTGCTGCCCTGCTATACTCATATGGGAGCACTGAAGACCCTCGGTTGGGTTACGCTGCAGACGTCTCTCTCCGCGGTCCCTGGCCCTCAATGGTGGTGCTCCTGGTATAGACTGCGATGGTTGTTAGCTGATGGGTCATGCTCCTATAGATACATCGACCACTCCGGGTTTGTGGTTCAGGGTTGTAGCGACTGGACCACCTCGGAGCCGGTACTCCAGGTTTGGACTGGGCCAAGGATATTCAGTTACCCGTTCTACTCTTGACCCCTTTCTCTTCTGGGTCACCAGGTTGAGGTGCCCTCCCAGTTAGCTGTCTCTCTCCTTTGCTGTTACTACTTCGACTCTGCTACATCTGCTAGCGCAGCTCTGTGCAGCTCCCTTCTGGCTTCTCAGCTTCTTTTCTGTTCTAACTCCACTCTGCTGTTCCAACTCCTTACTGCTTTCCCACTGCTTTATACCTAGCCTCTTTTTCCACCAGGATCGGTTACCCTAGTGACGGGTGTCTAATTGGTCCTCTAACACTAAGTGTTGCCTGTGGTGTTGGAACCGAAGACTTATTCTACTCATTACTAAAACAAAGAACACGACACCTTCGGTCAGGGGTGTAGTACCCTTTTGTGAGCACTCTTAGTGGGGCGCCACAAAAGTCCCGAGGATGCAGGTAGCACGATCCTATATACCTCCTGATATACCAAGAATTGGTCACAAAAGGGGGGGAAGTGTCAGAGAATAGAATCCACCATTTTCATTGGCCTCCTCCATTTTATGTCATGGTTGGAGCCTCTGATATCACAGTGACACATAACACTAAGGGAAGGTCACATTAATCTTCACGCCCCTCTCTTTTTAACACTATTTAAAGTGCTAGCATATGCTAATAAAGGCAGAAGTCAATGAGTACACCCAAAGCATGTTGTGCTGTATTGATTCTCCATGAGCGCTTATTAAACATATTAATTTGGAATTTGCATGGCATAGATGAGTGGGTTTCGCTCACAATGGTATATGACAGTACTACAATATGGGGACCAGGATGGGCACATTACTACAATATGGGGGAAAGGATGGGACATTATTACAATATGAGGATCAAAATGGGGACATTACTACAATAAGGTGACCAGGATGCAGACATTTACTGCAAAATGGGGACTGTGTCATCGGTGAGCCTCTACTACACTTATATTGCTCTGCATTGCATTTTGCCATTGTTGGTCCCTGTCGGCGTCAGAAGCTGTCCCATCCACATGACAGTCTGCAAGCTCCAGTTAAGGGACATTGTCATTGCCAGACCTTGGTCGCTCCTGCAGGTGTACACTAAATAAACCTGTTCTTTTATTCAAGTAATTTTCCTGCCTGTTCCCGTCCATGGGTCCCGTTCCACAGACTATCTGAAGTCCAGGGGGTGCACTACCCGTGTTTCTCCCATGTGAGATAACACTATTAATCTATGGATCACACCCTTAAGTAGAGATATGGTCAACAGCCGTCCCGCCTATCTCTTTAACTTTTCACAGCCCTGATAAACACAATTAAACTTTCTAAACACTTATTATACTGGAGCATTACATCTGGGTTCACATAACCGAGTTTAGCAATAACATATCTCTACTCTTATACATGACCTGTAATCACCTTACATTATCAAATATGTATTTATTTATCACACTATCTATCTCTATCTAATATCTATCATCTAGATATCAATAATCTATCTCTTCATTAATCACATTACAAATATAATCGGTTAATTTAAAACATTTTTGTAAACAACATTCCTAGTAAATATTTTCTGTCTATTATCTAATAATTTGCCTTGTAATGGCTCATCAATAATCTTGACTTAGACATGGCATCGTTGCTTCACCATGGAGAAAGAAACGTATAATTGTTCAACTGCAGGTTCGGGTACAGACCCGTAGAAGCGGAATATCAGCAAAACGGTGCCGTCGTTTGCCTTCAACACCCCCTCCCCATTTGTAATGTAACCCAGAAAGGTTATTAAAGAGAGTCACAAAGAAACCGGTGACTGACGTTTTTTTTCTACATAACTACGACTTGCTTCTGCTTTGTGACAAATTCTGAAACAGACGTTTTGTTGATTGAAATTGGTATACCGTAGAGAGAGCATTGTTCATCCTCCTTTTAGCAAGTTAGTTGCTATTCCTGTTGTGGTTGCAGGTGAGGAAACGTCTCCTTGTCCTCTCACATAACGTATGAGTAGATGGTATATGTAGGTTTCTAAACTGCCAAGTGGACTGTCAATAAAGAAGCACTTTGGTGTTAAACTTCTGTCTTCTAAAGCTTGACCAATGGCATCATAGGTGAAACATTGCTCCTTATTGAGTTTCCTTCATCTATGCTGTCTCGCAAACTCATAAACTTTATCATAGTCCTCTCGAGGCTGACTTTTTTGGTTTGCTGGTTGTGGTAAATTGAAATCAGCAAAGTACTTCTCATGGATTAGCAGCACATCTTGTACATGTTTCAATGCTAGAGTTCACAATTGATGCAATCTTCTGTGTTGTTGAGGTATCTGTGGCAGTAGTCTTTTTAAAAATGTTCCTTAAAATCATTCCACAACTAAAGTGGATTTGTGGATGGTCCAAAACATAGATGTAAGCAAACATTTCATAAAGTTGTTTAGTCATGCAATACAAATTGATAATGTTCTTTGACACATTCAAAACAGGATTAAATGTCTCATATGGATTCATGCATTTTTATATAAAATGAAAGGACATTTGGGGACATCACAGATTCATGCATTTTTATATAAAATGAAAGGACATTTGGGGATATCACATCTCCAACAGACTCAAGTTAGAGGACAATCAACTTTTGACATTTCTTATGTAAACTGTCTTGCTTTGTTTTATGGCTTTCTACAACTCACTGAGGAATCTTAAGGTCTCCCATTCCCACTATATCTATAAAACAATAATACAATCAGTTTTCCTTATCTTAGAATTTTGACTTTACTTTCCCAGCTCCTCTCCCTCTCCCTACCTGACTCTGCTTAAGGTCACCTGTCTATTAAACTACAGCATCTAACCCTCTTATGGATATATGTATGTGTCCATCAGAGTTTGTGATATCAGACTGACAAAAGGGCCATATAATCCCGAAAACTTGCTTATGCTTACCATCTTTCCAGTTAGCCAGTAAAAGGTATACAACCACTTCAGGATCTCAGATTCCAATATTTTTTTATCAGCTCAGGAATGGTGGTCATCGTATTATAGAAAATTAAATTGCAAGTCTGAGAGTCACTTAGGTGGTTGATAGCTTTTAATTGCTAACTGAAATGATGTAAGCATAAACAAAGCTTTTGACATTATGGCCCCCTCGTCAGGGTGATAATGACACAGATTCTGAAGACATACATATATACTATACTTAAACAGGATGAGATGGTGCAGTAAATACGACAGGTGAAATAAAGCAGAGTCAGGTTGGAGGGGGGGGGGAGTAGCTGGGAAAGTGAAACCAAAATTCTAAGGTAAGAGGAAGAAGTGTCAAACGTTCATAGTCCTCTAACTTGAGTCTGTTGCAAGATGTGATATCCCCAAATTCCCTTTCATTTTACATAAAAACCCATGAATCCATGTGAAACATTTAATCCTGTTTTGAATGTGTCAAAGGTCATTATCAATTTGCATTTCCAAATTCTTAGCATCTATTATAGTACTTCTTTGCACACTGTCATCTAGTAATAAGCCTAGTTGCCAATATAGCATCTTTAAGTGTTTTATGTGTAACACAATTTACGGATTTAATGCTCTCAAAACTTGTTGCGCCTTTTACACGTAATAACAACAAACGTAAATGATATCTACCTTGGTCTTTCACACTAATCATATACATTCTTCCTATGAGTTTTTCGCCTCCTTGCTTTTGGTGTTTCTACATGCCTTGTTTCCAAACGTAGTGCTCAGGAATTTCTCAATAATAATATTGATGTGCATTTTAGTCGATCTTACAAAGGTTGAAGTATGATATTCGTGTGTGGAATATGATATTCGTTGTAGATCTTTTATTGGATGTTATTATTGGGCTCTTCTTCATGAAAATATAGTGGCTGAGAGTTAGGCAGGTGTACCGTTAGGCAAATGATGGCATGAGATTGTTTACAGTGGTGACATAAAGTATTCAAACCCCTTTAACCCGTAAAGAACTGAGCCTCATTTTGCAATTCTGACCAGTGTCACTTTATGAGATTATAACTCTGGAACGCTTCAACATACAGTGCCTTGTGAAAGTATTTGGCCCCCTTGAACTTTTCAACCTTTTGCCACATTTCAGGCTTCAAACAAAGATATAAATGCAAATTTTTTAGTGAAGAATCAACAATAAGTGGGACACAATCGTCAAGTGGAACAAAATTTATTGGATATTTTAAACTTTTTTAACAAATAAAACTGAAAAGTGGGGCATGCAATATTATTCGGCCCCATTACTTTCAGTGCAGCAAACTCACTCCAGAAGTTCAGTGAAAATCTCTGAATGATCCAATGTTGTCCTAAATGACTGGTAATGATAAATAGAATCCACCTGTGTGTAATCAAGTCTCCATATAAATGCACCTGTTCTGATAGTCTCAGGGTTCTGTTTCAAGTGCAGAGGGCATCATGAAGACCAAGGAACACACCAGGCAGGTCCGAGATACTGTTGTGGTGAAGTTTAAATTTGGATACTAAAAGATTTCCCAAGTTTTAAATATCTCAAGGAGCACTGTGCAAGTGATCATATTGAAATGGAAGGAGTATTAGACCACTGCATATCTACCAAGAACTGGCCATCCCTCTAATCTTTCATCTCGAACAAGGAGAAGACTGATCAGAGACGCAGCCAAAAGGCATGTGATCACTCTGCATGAACTGCAGTGATCTACAGCTGAGGTGGGAGAGTGTGTCCATAAGACAACCAGCAGTCGTACACTGCACAAAACTGGCCTTTATGGAAGAGTGGCAAGAAGAAAGCCATTTTTTTTAAGATATGTCGGGCCCACTGGGACGGGGGTACTCGGTACCGGACCGGGGCTGCTACTGGGGGTGTCACGGGTGGTCCTGGTCCGGACCGTGTCCCTGGCTCGACAATGGAATAGGGGAATATTTACAGGGGATTGTCAATTAGTGACGCCACCCACTATATGCGGCCAGTGATGGGGCCGCCGGTGCTGCAGAATCTCCGGGGATGGTGGAATGGCAGAATAGATGGGATAGTTCCAGTGGGTAGAACTGTGTTCCCCGGGGCAGTAAGGGTTAAAGTCTATGGAGCAGTGTGTAGGCTTTGTGCTGAATGCAGCTCACTTACTATGCAGACGCTGTAGGAATCCTTCCTCCGCGCTGGAACTGAAAGGCTGTGTCTCTGCAGGTGGGGATTTGCTGTAATCCTGTATGGAGGGAATATTACTCAAATAGATAGAAGCAGACAAGGGAGGCAGGTTCAGGGTCTCTGTGTTTACTCTCAAAGCTCTTCAATACAGCTCACAGTTCAGTTACAGTTCTTACAAGTCTCAGTTCAGGTACACGGGCTCACTCTCCCGCTCCGAGTTCCCTTTACTCTCTGCAGCCAGGTCTCTGTCTCTGTGACCCCTCACACTGTCTCTGTGTCCTTTCACGGCTGTTAACTTTCTGTGTTCACTGGGTGTGTGTGACTCCGGACAGTATGGCGGTGACTCGGGCCCCTGTGGGTCCTCCTGGTCATCACTGAGCTGCCTGTCCTTTGGGGTAGGGACCCTAACGTGTAGCTGTGGTCCCCCGTCGGTTATCTGGGGATTCCGGGTAAAACTACGGTCCCCTCTAGAGCCGACACTCTACTCAGCCCAGCCTCCAGCAGTCCTCAAGGTGAGGCTCTACCAGGCTCTCTCTCTCTGCGTCTTTCAGTGATATGGTTGGTGTAAAAGCAACACAGCTCATCACCCTCAAAACACCATCCCCAATGTCAAACATGGTGGCAGCAGCATTATGGTTTGGGCCTGCTTTTCTTGAGCAGGGACAGGGAAGATGGTTAAAATTGATGGAAAGATGGACGGAGCCAAATACAGGACCGTTCTGAAAGAAAACCTGTTGGAGTCTGCAAAAGACCGCAGACTGGGATGGAAATGTATCTTCCAACAAGACAGTGATCTCAAACATAAAGCAAAATCTACAATGGAATGGTTCAAAAATAAATGTATCCAGGTGTTAGAATGGCCAAGTCAAAGTCCAGACCTGAGTCCAATCGACAATCTGTGGAAAGAGCTGAAAACTGCTGTTCACAAATGCTCTCCATCCAACCTCACTGAGCTCCAGCTGTTATGCAGGAAAAAA
>JARQOC010000011.1:163185670-163211324 GCA_033576535.1 Allobates femoralis
AATTGCTGTGGGGGATTTCTAAATTGGATTTAAGTGTTTTTTTCCCATTCCCCTCTTTGTTTTTTTCCCCTTGTGTGTATTCTTTTAGTTGGTAGGGGGCTGATTTAGTTTTCACCTACTCTGATCCTTATTTAGTAGTAGTTAAAGGGGTCTTTTAAAAGGGAATAGGTATCCTGGGGGCGACATTTGGGTTTTAAACTGTTTAGGGCGTTAGGGGAAAAGGGTGCAGTGCTGTTTATCTGGGGGGTCCCCTTTCTCTCCTTTTGCCCTTAGCATCAGGGACCCCCTTCCCACCCCCGTTGTTACCCAGTACTGGGTGTCCCCCCATACCCAGCATGACGGCCCTCTATGAAAAAGGGGGCAACATAAGATGAGCTCATGAAAACCAAAGGGGGCACGTGGGTGGGTTCAGTATAGAAATTGTGCAGTATGTAAGCTCAATAGGGAGAAAGAACAACTTTAAACTTCGTTTTGAGAATTTTAGTGTGGAGTGCCCAGTTTGATGTTGGAACAGCTTTGTGGGGGGGAATTGCAATGAATGAAATTTATAAGGGGGGGGTGGTGGTCATAGTTTTATAAAGGGGAGGATGTTGTGGTAGTCTAAGTTATAAGTGGGATAGTTATTTGGTTTTAGTATATAAGGGGGGAGGTTGCATGTAGTAGATCCCTGCTGTGGAAACCCAGCGGGTGCATTAGGGAAGTTTTGGCTACCTGTCTGGGCAGGGCGCCACTTTTACCCCCTTAGGAAAATTTCAGTACTTGGGACAAAAGCTTTTTTATAACAATTTAAAACCATAATAACATTTTAAATATTTACAGAGTCTAAAAGTATAAAAATTTACAAAAAACCACTAAAAAATTTTGGGAAAAAAAAATAGAAAAAACAGGTAAGTTCATAGGGTGCTAGCCCCATTCACCGCAGGTTTAAAAAGGGAAAGTTTGTTGTTACCCCAGTCCTGAAACAGGGTTTACTTTTTAATTGTAATCCAGGGAAAAGTTCAAATGGAAAAAGTCTTTGGGAAAGTTCAACAAGTCCTTACAGGTAAGTCTCTGTAGGCTCAACATTTAAAATACACGAAAACCCATTAGTGTTTAGCGGGGGTACTAAAAAGCTCCCGGGGGCTCCCAAAACTCGGGCCGGGGCATCCCGAGAAAAACTCGTTGTACTCGGCCACGAGTAACAAGCCCAATGTTATTTCCCATGGGGACACGGAAATTTTTTTTGAAATGACTGCTGGGGAGCATGGAAAAAGCCTAAAAATGTCACAAAAGTCTCGAAGAGTGGCCCAAATGACATGGCAAAAACCATGGGGGAAAACCCCCGGAAGCATTTTTCACCCCAAAAGTCACAGCTGTTTAACAATGGTTTTTCGGTTTCACGCCCCAAATTTTTCGGAGTCTCCAGGGAAACCCTTTCCCAAAAGACACCAAAATGAATATTTAGGGTGGAAAAAGTTAAGGGCACATAAACCCCCTAGTGAGATACAGTGGTGTATGTCACTTTTTTGTTTTCATGAAAAAATTTTACGTGAAAACAATTTTGCGACACTCGATGACCCCGACAAAAGACGTACATGGGAAACCTGTCTAGAAAAAAAGTGCCCATTTTTTAGGAACTAGGGGCTATTGTAGTATCTTCCCTTTTCCAGGGGGAGTCCAAAAAATTTGGGGGGTTCACTAATGCCCCCGGTACAGACATGCAGGGGTGGCTGTAAACAAGAACTGGGTGTATTGTAGTTTTAGCCCTTTGGGCCCGGGCAGCCAAAAATTGGGAGGGTCAACAATGACCAAAGAATACAGACATGTAGTAGGGCCTGGAACCCTCAAGTGGGTGTATTTTTAGTATAGCCCTTTGGTCTGGGCAGCCAAAAATTGGGGGGGTTCAACAATGCCCCCTGCTACAGACATGTAGTAAAGGGGCCTTGGTAACCCCCAAATGGGTGTATTTTAACATAGGGGTTTGGGCCGGGGGGGAGCCAAAAAATTGGGAGGTTCAACAATGGGGCCCCTGCTTACAGACATGAAGGGAGGGCCTGTAACCCCCAGGTGGGTGTATTTTAGCCTAGGCCTTTGGGGGCAGCCAAAAATTGGGGGGGCTCTCTTTGTCCCCGGATAGGGACGTGCAGGAGGGGGCCCGTTAACAAAAACTGGGTTTTTATTGTAGTTTTGCCCTTTGGCCAGGGCAGCCAAAATTGGGAGGGTCAACAATGACCCATGATACAGCATGTAGTGGGCCCTGAAACCCCCTAAAGGGGGTGTTTTTGGTAGTTTTGCCCTTTGGTCAGGGCAGCATAAAATTGGGAGGTTCAAAATGACCATGCTTACAGACATTTTAGTGGGCCCCTTTAACCCTCAAGTGGGTGTATTGTAGTATACCCCTTTTGGTCAGGGCACCCAAAAAATTGGGAGGTTAAACCCAATGCCCCATGCTTACAGACATAAAAGTGGGGCCCGGGTAACCCCCCGGGGTGGGTGTATTTTAGCCTGGGCCCTTTTGGGCCCAGGGCACCCAAAAAATTGGGAGGCTCCTTTGGTCCCTGGATAGAAAAAACGTGCAGGGGGCCTGTTAACAAGAACTGGGTGTATTGTAGTTTAGCCCTTTGGTCAGGGCACCCCAAAAATTGGGAGGGTTCAACAATGACCCTTGCTTACAGACATGTAGTGGGGCCCCTTTAACCCTCAAGTGGGTGTATTGTAGTATACCCCTTTTGGGGCCCAGGGAAAGAAAAAAAATTGGGAGGTTAAAACAAGGGACCATGCTTACAGACATGTAGTAGGGCCTGAAAACCCTCAAGTGGGTGATTGCAGTAAAACCCCTTTGGTCAGGGAAAGCCAAAAATTGGGAGGCTCCTCTTTGTCCCTGGATAGAGATGTGCAGGAGGGCCTTTTAAAACAAGAATTTGGGGTGTTTTTTGTAGTATCCCCTTTGGCAGGGAAACCCCCAAAAAAATGGGAGGTTCAACAATGACCCATGCTTACAGACATGTAGTAGGCCCTTTAAACCCCTCAAGTGGGTGTATTGTAGTATAGCCCTTTGGTCGGGCACCCAAAAATTGGGGGGGGTTCCCAACAATGCCCCAATGCTTACAGCATGTAGTGGGGCCCTTGTAACCCCCCAAGTGGGTGTTTTTGTATATAGCCCTTTGGGTTTGGGCCCAACCCCAAAAAAATTGGGGGGGTTTCAACAATGACCCATGCTTACAGAATGTAGTGGGGCCCTGTAACCCTAAAGGGTGGGTGTATTGTATTTATAGCCCTTTGGTCAGGGCAGCCAAAAATTGGGGGCCCCCTTTTTGGGTCCCTGGATGGGAAAAGTGCAGGGGGGGGCCTGTTAACAAGAAAGGGTGTATTGTTTTATAGCCCTTTGGTAAAGGGCACCCAAAAATTGGGAGGCCCCTCTTTGCCCCGGGGTTTAGGACGGTTGGAGTCCCTAAAAACATTTTTCCCTTTGGGAAAAGGGCTGGTCCCCCTGTCGTTTAATGCCCTTTTGTAACAGAATGGGTTAAAAAAATTTAAACCACTGCGGGTTTTCCTAAAAACAAAAGCCTAAGTATTGGGACGGTCATCATGGTGTCACATGAGGAGAAGGAGGGCAGTCCCGCGATTAGCCAAATTCGGATAAATGTGTTCCCATGGGGGAGTGGGGTTAAAATGTCAAAATTTAAATAAAAAAAAATTTAAAATTTAGTTGTATTTGCTGGTGGTGTGGTGAAGTCTTGCCCATCAAAACCCTTGTTCATCTTGATAGAGTCAGCCTGTCCGCATTTTCAGTTGACAGGCGGGTGCGTTTTTTAGTGATGATTCCACCCGCAGCATGAAAACCGCTCTGTTTTAAAAAGCTAGCGGCAGGGCAGGCCAGGACTTCCCAAAGGGGTTTTGAGAGCCAATTCATGGCCCCGTGTCGGCTTGGAGACCCAATAATTGAAAGGCACCCAGGAATTTTGCAGCACAGTTGTTCGATTTTTGCAAGGACTCCTTCAGCATCTGCCCAAACTTAGCATTTATGGTGGCACTACCCGCACCTCAGGGGCTGTGGTACGGGAAAGGGGGTGGAAAAACTGTCCCACATCGTAAAGAAGTTCCCCTGCCTCTGGCGGAGGGGGCTTGTGCCCCTCTGGCCCTAGCCTTGGTTGTCCATCGAAAAAACCCGAGCTATGCCGCTAGCGTTTTGGGAGGGGAATGATTTGACAACTTCCGTGACTATGGCCCTGTGGAACTGTGCATTTTGGTGACCTCTTCGCCTCAGGAATGAGAGACATAAAGTTCTCCTTGGGAGGTGGGTTAAGAGTGTTGCAAACCCGTACTGATTGGGCGGCCAAAATGTTTGAACGCGAGGGGTTTACGAGACAGGCAGCTTACCCTAAAGTCAGGGATGTGCGCCAGACTCTTAAAAGGGCCCTCACTTTTAGTATCCAGCCAAAACGAAGGGTGGGAAAATCTGTCCTCCTCCCTCCTCCTCCTCCCCCCTCATTTCCCGGGCCTCTGGCCCGCACAAAGCTGAATCGAGGGTATGACTGGTGTGCATGTCATATCCCCAATTTGGCCTGAGAGTTTTTCCCTGTCTTCTTTCCCCCTCCTCGTCATAGTCCTCCCCTACCGTTGTGATGACATGGGGGCTGGGCTGTGTGTTTTCACCCACACCATTTCAGTTTCTTGCTCTAAGTCATCGCGCTCGGCCTGCAATGCATCCTCTTTGTTTTTCAGCAGGGGACCTTTTTTTAGAAGGCAGGTAGTGGTATGGTGACGCTAATAATGGGGGTCCCCGCCGCTCACCTCTTGGTGGAGTCCTGAAAGTTTTGGGGGAAACAGTGCATAGGTCCAAACATCCATCCCCACTCCTCAGGTGTTTTGTGTGGAGTTTGACCCTTTCAGGGACGGCTTAGGGGGATGAGGTAGTCCAAAACTCCCCTCTTTTTTTTTCACATATCCTGCCCAAACATGTGCACCCGTTGAATTCCAAGCGTGGGGGACTTTCACACACCGTCTGTGGGCCGGAAGACGAAAACCGGCGCTGAAGTGGAAGGCCGGCGGGAAGCAGAGGTGACTTGCGCAAATGTGCAGACAGAGGGCCGGGAATTTTCCCCCAGCAGGTCAGACCCCCCGGGGTTATGATTTCCCCAAACCTCTAAACCCACCAGGTTGAGCACAGGGGGCCACGCATGGAACATGGGTCAGCTCCCCTGCCTAAAAGCTGCACCAGGTTCCAGCCTTTGTCACACACGCCTTTCCCTTGGCTTTAGGTTCAGAGGTGTGACCCAGTGATCTCCCTGCTGTTTCAGAGCTTTTCCACACCTTTTCTGCATTGTGGGGTTTGTCCCCTAGGCGGGATTTGCTTCAGCACCCCTTGTTGCCGTTTGCAGAGGGTGTTTGCAGTGCTTCCAGTTTGGGGGAGGGTTTGTGGGGGGTTTAACCGGGGATGGGGATGCGCAGGAGGAGGGGGGTGAAGAGCATGACATTCCGGAGCTTTTAGGGGGCGGTGAAACCCTGACAGAGGTAGGGCCTGTATCCTTGGTGGGGGAAGGATTTGTTCCGCCCCCTCGCTCGCTGGGCCCCAGCCCCCCCAATTTTAAAATCCAGTGTGCGTCAAGGAGATTTTAGCGGCCTTCCCCCCAAGCACTTGCCCAAAGTGTCTGTGGTTGGGTGGATTTTGGGCTGAAACAGCATTGTTCAGGGCAGTGTGATGCTTTTGGGGACACGTGGTTTTTGCAATGCGGGGACGGCACATCTGGAGAAAAATAGTGTCGGCTGGGGACCCAGTAACGTGGGACAGCAGCCGCCATCGGTCGCGGAAAGGGGTTTCCCTCTCCCCCGACGGAAAGGCAAAAATTTCTAGCGTATGAGGGGCGAAAAGTGATTTATTCAGGACTGTGGGATGTGGGGCATTGGCAGCGTATTTTAAACCCGCGTTCAAATGTTTGCTGAAGGGGAAAAAAGAACCCCGGGGGCTGGGAAGGACGGCTTGAAAGGTGGTGTAATTTTGTGCGGGGGGCAACTTCGGTGAGGGCCGGAGGCTTTTTCGGGGGCCCCCCCTGGCAGGGGTTTGGGGGTCGTGAAAAACCCCCCGGCCCCCAAAGGGGCAGTGACACAGCCGCACCCTCTTCGATCTGTGTTACCCTTTCCCCCAAAAAATGGGTGTTTGGCTGAATTGGGCCGTCATGGGGTGGGGTCAGGCTGCTGTTTTTCCTACCCTTTTGAGTGGCAGGGGGGGGGTGGGGGAAAGGGCCCCCTTTTGAGTCTTTGGAGCCAATTTTAAAAAAAATCCCCCCCCCCGGGGAAGGGGCCGAACATTTGCACGGCCCTTTTAGCTTTTTTTTTGTTCCGGGGAAGGTTTTCCTCCCCTTTTCCCCGCGGCGAAAACCCCGCTTCGTACTCCCCGTTGGGAGTATGCCTCCCCCCCCGTGCAGCTGTCCTCGCTTGCATTCCCTGCCATTTTGGGGGGCGTTGGTCATCCCCAGTCGTTTTCCCCCTTTTTCCCCCTATCCTCCTCCTGATTTTGGCAATTGTGTCTCATCCGTCCCCCCTTTTTTAGGAAATTTAAAAGTTCCCTTCGTTTAATCGTGGCCCCTCAAAAATTTGGGATTGTTTCTACCATTCCTCGACCCATTCAAAAGGGGGTGGCGAAAAGGGCCCCCTTTGCAAAAAGGATTTCGTGAAAGCTCTTCGAGTGTCCCCCTGTGGGATCCCTAAAAACGTGGCGTGTACTCGGCCAGGTGGTAGGAAAAGGGGATTAGGTTGGGAAAAAGTGCGGTTTGGGATCACGGCTTCTGCAGTTGACCGTGTGGAAAAAGGGTGTTTTTGGGGGGTTTTCCCCCCCCGTTGAAAACATTTCCGTTTCCCCAAAAAAAAAACCCCCTTTAAAATTTGGTTTGGGGTTAAAGTGGTTTTATGCTGGGGGCCCCCAAAAATTTGGGACAGGAGTCGGGGGGAGATTGGCCCTTTGTTGTTGCGAAAAAATTTGTGCTTGCCATGACCTCCCCCTTTCTGCACCCCATCATGTCCACTTCCTTTTTCCTTGCCCTGCCCTTTTCCCAAACCCTTTTCCCCATTTTTTTGGGATACAGGGGCAATGTCTGGGATGTTGAGGGGGCAGGATTTTGGATTTTGTTCCCTAACTTATAAAAAAAGGGATGACGTACAAGTGTGGTGGGGTGTTGAGTGAAAAGTTAGGTTTTTTGTTCCCAAAAAATAAAAAGGGATGACGTACAAAAGTGTGGGGTTTGGGGGGTTTTTTTGTTCCCCCTTTTTTTGGTTGGTTTTTTTTAAATGTTTAGATGACAAAGGGTTAGGATTTTTTTTGGGTTTTTTTAACCTTGGTTTTTGGGCAACCGTTGGGGACTGGGTTTGGTTTCGGAGTTGATTTTATTTTTTTAAATTTTTAAAGGAGCGACAAGGGGTTTAAAAGGTTAGTGACAAAAGTTTGGGGGTTTTAAAATTTCCCCAAACCCGTATTAATAGGTACGTAAATGTCGGGGTTTTTGTAATGGTTTTTAGGAGAGTTTTAGTCCCTTCTGTTTAAAGGGGAAGTACGTAACCCGTTGGGGACTGTTGGGAAAAAATTTTGGGGGTTTTAGTTCCCCAACCTGTTTTAATAGTCTAACCTGTTGGGGGTTTAATGGTTTTTTGGGGTTTTTTTCCCTAACCCCTTTTTAAGGTATACGACACCCGTCTGGGTTTTTGGTGACAGATTAGGATTTTGTTCCCAAACCCCGTATTTAAAAGGGGCGTCACCTTTTGGGGGGATGTAATGGCAAGGTTTTAACCCCCCAACCCGTATTAAAGGATAGTTTTTTTTCACCCTTTGGTGATTTTGAGATGACAAAAGTTAGGATTTTTTTCCCTAACTGTAAAAGGTGACGTACCCTTTTTTGGGGGGAAATGAAGGTTTGGGGTTTTTTAAATCCCAACCCTTTTAAAGGTATCGTACACGTTGGGCGTTGAGTGAAAAGGTTTGGATTTTAGTTCCCTAACCTGTTTTAAAGGTAGTCGCCCTGTCGGTGACTTAAGGGTTTTTGGAAAAGGTTTTTATCCCAACCCTGTTTGGTATAGTCCCTTTTTGGTGCTTTGGTGAAAAGTTAGGTTTTAGTTCCCAACCTGTTTTAAGGTAGTATAACCTGTTGGTGATTAATTTTTTCAGGAGAGTTTTGTCCTAACCCTGATTAAGGAGTAGTACACCTGTTGGGGGGTTGAGTGAAAAAGTTAGGTTTTTAGTTCCCTAACCTGTATTAAGGTAGTACGTACACCTGTCTGGTGACTGTTGAGATGACAAGGGGTTAGGATTTTTAGTTCCCTAACCTGTATTAAGGTAGTACGTACACCTGTCTGGTGACTGTTGAGGATGACAAGAGTTAGATTTTAGTTCCCTAACCTGTATTAAGGTAGTACGTACACCTGTCTGGTGACTGTAATGGTTTCAGGAGATGATTTTAGTCCCTAACCTGTATTAAGGTAGTACGTACCCTGTCTGGTGACTGTTGAGATGACAAAAGTTAGGATTTTAGTTCCCTAACCTGTATTAAGGTAGTACGTACACCTGTCTGGTGACTGTAAATGGTTTCAGGAGATGATTTTAGTCCCTAACCTGTATTAAGGCAGTACGTACACCTGTCTGGTGCTGTTGAGATGACAAAAGTTAGGATTTTAGTTCCCAAACCTGTATTAAGGTAGTAGGGTACACCTTTGGTGATGTTGAGATGACAAGATTTTAGGATTTTAGTTCCAACCTGTTTTAGGGTAGTACTAACCTGTCTGGTGACTGTTGAGTGAAAAGAGTTGGTTTTTTAGTTCCCTAACCTTATTAAGGTAGTAGTAACCTGTCTGGTGACTGAATGGTTTCAGGAGACGATTTAATCCCTAAAACCTGTATTAAGGTAGTACGTACACCGGGTCTGGTGCTGTGAGATGACAAAGTTAGGATTTATTTCCCTAACCTTTTATTAAGGTAGTACGTACCTGTCTTGGTGACTGTAATTTTCAGGAGACGATTTTAGTCCCTAACCTGTATTGGGGTAGTACTTTACACCTGTCTGGTGTCTGTTGAGTATGACAAGAGTTAGGATTTTAGTCCCTAACCTGTATTAAGGTATACGTACACCTGTCTGGTGACTGTAATGGTTTCAGGAGATGATTTTAGTCCCAACCTGTATTAAGGTAGTAGTACACCTGTCTGGTGACTTTTTGAGATGACAAAAGTTAGGTTTTTTAGTTCCCAAACCTGTAATAAGGTAGTACGTACACCTGTCTGGTGACTGTAATGGTTTCAGGGACGATTTTAGTCCCTAACCTGTATTAAGGTAGTACGTACACCTGTCTGGTGACTGTTGAGATGACAAGAGTTAGGATTTTATTTTCCCCCTAACCTGTATTAAGGTAGTACGTACACCTGTCTGGTGACTGTAAGGGGTTTCAGGAAACGATTTTAGTCCCTAACCCTGTATTAAGGTAGTACGTACACCTGTCGGGGTGACTGTGAGATGACAAAGTTAGGATTTTAGTTCCCAAAACCTGTATTAAGGTAGTACGTACCCCTTTTCTGGTGCTTTATGGTTTTCGGAGACGATTTTAACCCCTAACCTGTATTAAGGTATTACGTACACCTGTTGGTGTCTTTTGAGATGACAAGAGTTAGGATTTTAGTTCCCTAACCTGTATTAAGGTAGTACGTAACCTGTCTGGTGACTGAATGGTTTTTCAGGGACGATTTTATCCCTAACCTGTATTAAGGTAGTACGTACCCCTGTCTGGTGTTTTGAGATGACAAGAGTTAGGATTTTAGTTCCCTAACCTTTTATTAAGGTAGTACATACACCTGTCTGGTGACTGTATGGTTTCAGGAGATGATTTTAGTCCAACCTGTATTAAGGCAGTACGTACACCTGTCTGGTGACTGTTGAGATGACAAGAGTTAGGATTTTAGTTCCCTAACTGTATTAAGGTAGTACGTACACCTGTCTGGGACTGTTGAGATGACAAAGTTAGGATTTTAGTTCCCTAACCTGTATTAAGGTAGTACGTACACCTGTCTGGTGACTGTAAGGTTTCAGGAGAGATTTTAATCCCTAACCTGAAATTAAGGTAGTACGTACACCTGTCTGGTGACTGTTGAGATGACAAGAGTTAGGATTTTAGTTCCCTAACCTGTATTAAGTTAGTACGTAAACTGTCTGGTGACTGTAATGGTTTTCAGGAGACGATTTTAATCCCAACCTGTATTAAGGTAGTACGTACACCGTCTGGTGTCTGTTGAGATGAAAGTTAGGATTTTAGTTCCCTAACCTGTATTAAGGCAGTACGTACACCTGTCTGGTGACTGTTGAGATGACAGAGTTAGGATTTTAGTTCCCTAACCTTATTAAGGTAGTACGTACACCTGTCTGGTGACTGTTGAGATGACAAGAGTTAGGATTTAGTTCCCTAACCTGTATTAAGGTAGTACGTACACCTGTTGGTGACTGTAATGGTTTCAGGAGACGATTTTAGTCCCTAACCTGTATTAAGGTAGTACGTACACCTGTCTGGTGACTGTTGAGATGACAAGAGTTAGGATTTTAGTTCCCTAACCTGTATTAGGTAGTACGTACACCTGTCTGGTGACTGTAATGGTTTCAGGAGACGATTTTAGTCCCTAACCTGTATTAAGGTAGTACGTACACCTGTCTGGTGACTGTTGAGATGACAAGAGTTAGGATTTTAGTTCCCTAACCTGTATTAAGTAGTACGTACACCTGTTGGTGACTGTAATGGTTTCAGGAGACGATTTTAATCCTAACCTGTATTAAGGTAGTACGTACACCTGTCTGTGTCTGTTGAGATGACAAGAGTTAGGATTTAAGTTCCCTAACCTGTATTAAGGTAGTACGTACACATGTCTGGTGACTGTAATGGTTTCAGGAGAGATTTTAGTCCTAACCTGTATTAAGGTAGTACGTACACCTGTCTGGTGTTGTTGAGATGACAAGAGTTAGGATTTTAGTTCCCTAACCTGTATTAAGGTAGTACGTACACCTGTCTGGTGACTGTAATGGTTTCAGGAGATGATTTTAGTCCCTAACCTGTATTAAGGTAGTACGTACACCTGTCTGGTGACTGTTGAGATGACAAAGTTAGGATTTTAGTTCCCTAACCTGTATTAAGGTAGTACGTACACCTGTCTGGTGACTGTAATGGTTTCAGGAGACGATTTTAGTCCCTAACCTGTATTAAGGTAGTACGTACACCTGTCTGGTGACTGTTGAGATGACAAGAGTTAGGATTTTAGTTCCCTAACCTGTATTAAGGTAGTACGTACACCTGTCTGGTGAACTGTAATGGTTTCAGGAGACGATTTTAATCCCTAACCTGTATTAAGGTAGTACGTACACCTGTCTGGTGTCTGTTGAGATGACAAGAGTTAGGATTTTAGTTCCCTAACCTGTATTAAGGTAGTACGTACACCTGTCTGGTGACTGTAATGGTTTCAGGAGAGATTTTAGTCCCTAACCTGTATTAAGGTAGTACGTACACCTGTCTGGTGACTGTTGAGATGACAAAGTTAGGATTTTAGTTCCCTAACCTGTATTAAGGTAGTACGTACACCTGTCTGGTGACTGTATGGTTTCAGAGACGATTTTAGTCCCTAACCTGTATTAAGGTAGTACGTACACCTGTCTGGTGACTGTTGAGATGAAAGATTAGGATTTTAGTTCCCTAACCTGTATTAAGGTAGTACGTACACCTGTCTGGTGACTGTATGGTTTCAGAGATGATTTAGTCCTAACTGTATTAAGGAGTACGTACACCTGTCTGGTGACTGTGAGATGACAAAGTTAGATTTTAGTTCCCTAACCTGTATTAAGGTAGTACGTACACCTGTCTGGTGACTGTAATGGTTAGGATTTTAGTCCCTAACCTGTATTAGGAGTACGTACACCTGTCTGGTGACTGTTGAGATGACAAAGTTAGGATTTTAGTTCCTAACCTGTATTAAGGTAGTACGTACACCTGTCTGGTGACTGTAATGGTTTCAGAGACGATTTTATCCCTAACCTGTATTAAGGTAGTACGTACACCTGTCTGGTGACTGTTGAGATGACAAGAGTTAGATTTTATTCCCTAACCTGTATTAAGGTAGTACGTACACCTGTCTGGTGACTGTAATGGTTTGAATTTTTTCCCTAACCTGTATTAAGGTAGTACGTACACCTGTCTGGTGTCTGTTGAGATGACAGAGTTAGATTTTAGTTCCCTAACCTGTATTAAGGTGTACTACCCTGTCTGTGACGTAGTTTCGAGATATTTAGTCCTAACCTTATTAGGGTACGTACACCTGTCTGGTGACTGTTGAGATGACAAAAGTTAGGATTTTAGTTCCCTAACCTGTATTAAGTAGTACGTACACCTGTCTGGTGACTGTTGGTTTCAGGAGAGATTTTAGTCCCTAACCTGTATTAGGTATACGTACACCTGTCTGTGACTGTGAGATGACAAGAGTTAGGATTTTAGTTCCTACCTGTATTAAGGTAGTACGTACACCGTCTGGTGACTGTAATGGTTTCAGGAGACGATTTTAATCCCTAACCTGTATTAAGGTAGTACGTACACCTGTCTGGTGTCTGTTGAGATGACAAGAGTTAGGATTTTAGTTCCCTAACCTGTATTAAGGTAGTACGTACACCTGTCTGGTGACTGTAATGTTTCAGGAGATGATTTAGTCCCTAACCTGTATTAAGGCAGTACGTACACCTGTCTGGTGACTGTTGAGATGACAAAAGTTAGGATTTTAGTTCCCTAACCTGTATTAAGGTAGTACGTACACCTGTCTGGTGACTGTTGAGATGACAAGAGTTAGGATTTTAGTTCCCTAACCTGTATTAAGGTAGTACGTACACCTGTCTGGTGACTGTTGAGATGACAAGAGTTAGGATTTTAGTTCCCTAACCTGTATTAAGTAGTACGTACACCTGTCTGGTGACTGTAATGGTTTCAGGAGACGATTTTAATCCCTAACCTGTATTAAGGTAGTACGTACACCTGTCTGGTGTCTGTTGAGATGACAAAGTTAGGATTTTAGTTCCCTAACCTGTATTAAGGTAGTACGTACACCTGTCTGGTGACTGTAATGGTTTCAGGAGAATTTTAGTCCCTAACCTGTATTAAGGTAGTATGTACACCTGTCTGGTGTCTGTTGAGATGACAAGAGTTAGGATTTAGTTCCCTAACCTGTATTAAGGTAGTACGTACACCTGTCTGGTGACTGTAAGGTTTCAGGAGATAATTTTAGTCCCTAACCTGTATTAAGGTAGTACGTACACCTGTCTGGTGACTGTTGAGATGACAAAAGTAGGATTTTAGTTCCCTAACCTGTATTAAGGTAGTACGTACACCTGTCTGGTGACTGTAATGGTTTCAGGAGACGATTTAGCCCTAACCTGTATTAAGGTAGTACGTACACCTTCTGGTGACTGTTGAGATGACAAGAGTTAGGATTTTAGTTCCCTAACCTGTATTAAGTAGTACGTACACCTGTCTGGTGACTTTGAATGACAAGAGTTAGAATTTTAGTTCCTAACCTGTATTAAGGTATACGTACACCTGTCTGGTGACTGTAATGGTTTCAGGAGATGATTTTAGTCCCAACCTGTATTAAGGTAGTACGTACACCTGTCTGGTGACGTTGAGATGACAAAAGTTAGGATTTTAGTTCCCTAACCTGTATTAAGTAGTACGTACACCTGTCTGGTGACTGTAATGGTTTCAGGAGACGATTTTAGTCCCTAACCTGTATTAAGGTAGTACGTACACCTGTCTGGTGACTGTTGAGATGACAAGAGTTAGATTTTAGTTCCCTAACCTGTATTAAGGTAGTACGTACACCTGTCTGGTGACTGTAATGGTTCAGGAGAATTTTTATCCCTAACCTGTATTAAGGTAGTACGTACACCTGTCTGTGTTGAGATGACAAGAGTAGGATTTTAGTTCCCTAACCTGTATTAAGGTAGTACTACACCTGTCTGGACTGTAATGGTTTCAGGAGATGATTTAGTCCCTAACTGTATTAAGGCAGTACGTACACCTGTCTGGTGACGTTGAGATGACAAAATTAGGATTTTAGTTCCTAACCTGTATTAAGGTAGTACGTACACCTGTCTGTGACTGTTGAGATGACAAGAGTTAGGATTTTAGTTCCTAACCTGTATTAAGTAGTACGTACACCTGTCTGGTGACTGTTGAGATACAAGAGTTAGGATTTTAGTTCCCTAACCTGTATTAAGTTAGTACGTACACCTGTCTGGTGACTGTAATGGTTTCAGGAGACGATTTTAATCCCTACCTGTATTAAGGTAGTACGTACACCTGTCTGGTGTCTGTTGAATGACAAGAGTTAGGATTTTAGTTCCCTAACCTGTATTAAGGTAGTACGTACACCTGTCTGGTGACTGTAATGGTTTCAGGAGATGATTTTAGTCCCTAACCTGTATTAAGGTAGTACGTACACCTGTCTGGTGACTGTTGAGATGACAAAAGTTAGGATTTTAGTTCCCTAACCTGTATTAAGGTAGTACGTACACCTGTCTGGTGACTGTAATGGTTTCAGGAGACGATTTTATCCCTAACCTGTATTAAGGTAGTACGTACACCTGTCTGGTGCTGTTGAGATGACAAGAGTTAGGATTTTAGTTCCCTAACCTGTATTAAGGTAGTACGTACACCTGTCTGGTGACTGTAATGGTTTCAGGAGAGATTTTAGTCCCTAACCTGTATTAAGGTAGTACGTACACCTGTCTGGTGCTGTTGAGATGACAAGAGTTAGGATTTTAGTTCCCTAACCTGTATTAAGGTAGTACGTACACCTGTCTGGTGACTGTAATGTTTCAGGAGATGATTTTAGTCCCTAACCTGTATTAAGGAGTACGTACACCTGTCTGGTGACTGTTGAGATGACAAAGTTAGGATTTTAGTTCCCTAACCTGTATTAAGGTAGTACGTACACCTGTCTGGTGACTGTTGGTTCAGGAGGATTTTATCCCTAACCTGTATTAAGGTAGTACGTACACCTGTCTGGTGTGTTGAGATGACAAGAGTTAGGATTTTAGTTCCCTAACCTGTATTAAGGTAGTACGTACACCTGTCTGGTGACTGTAATGGTTTCAGGAGACGATTTTATCCCTAACCTGTATTAAGGTAGTACGTACACCTGTCTGGTGTCTGTTGAATGACAAGAGTTAGGATTTTAGTTCCCTAACCTGTATTAAGGTAGTACGTACACCTGTCTGGTGACTGTAATGGTTTCAGGAGAGATTTTAGTCCCTAACCTGTATTAAGGTAGTACGTACACCTGTCTGGTGACTGTTGAGATGACAAAAGTTAGGATTTTAGTTCCCTAACCTGTATTAAGGTAGTACGTACACCTGTCTGGTGACTGTATGTTCAGAGACAAGATTAGGATTTAGTTCCTAACCTGTATTAAGGTAGTACGTACACCTGTCTGGTGACTGTTGGTGACAGAGTAGGATTTTATTCCCTAACCTGTATTAAGGTGTACGTACACCTGTCTGGTGACTGTAATGGTTTAGGAGATTTTATCCCTAACCTGTATTAAGGAGTACGTACACCTGTCTGGTGCTGTAATGAAAGTAGATTTTAGTTCCCTAACCTGTATTAAGGTAGTACGTACACCTGTCTGGTGACTGTAATGGCAAGAGATTTTAGTCCCTAACCTGTATTAAGTAGTACGTACACCTGTCTGGTGACTGTTAATGATAGGAGGATTTTAGTCCCTAACCTGTATTAAGGTAGTACGTACACCTGTCTGGTGACTGTTGGTTCAGGAGAGATTTTAGTCCCTAACCTGTATTAAGGTAGTACGTACACCTGTCTGGTGCTGTTGGTCAGAGAGATTTTATCCTAACCTGTATTAAGGTAGTACGTACACCTGTCTGGTGCTGTAATGACAGAGTAGGATTTTAGTCCCTAACCTGTATTAGGAGTACGTACACCTGTCTGGTGACTGTAATGTCAGAGAGATTTTAGTCCCTAACCTGTATTAAGGAGTACGTACACCTGTCTGGTGACTGTTGAGATGACCCAAGAGTAGTGATTTTATGTTTCACACGTATTTTAGTTCCTAACCTGTATTAAGGTAGTACGTACACCTGTCTGGTGACTGTTGAGATGACAAGAGTTAGGATTTTAGTTCCCTTAACCTGTATTAAGGTAGTTACGTTCACCTGTCTGGTGACTGTAATGGTTTCAGGAGACGATTTTAATCCTAACCTGTATTAAGGTAGTACGTACACCTGTCTGGTGTCTGTTGAGATGACAAGAGTTAGGATTTTAGTTCCCTAACCTGTATTAAGGTAGTACGTACACCTGTCTGGTGACTGTAATGGTTTCAGGAGACGATTTTAGTCCCTAACCTGTATTAAGGTAGTACGTACACCTGTCTGGTGACTGTTGAGATGACAAAAGTTAGGATTTTAGTTCCCTAACCTGTATTAAGGTAGTACGTACACCTGTCTGGTGACTGTAATGGTTTCAGGAGATGATTTTAGTCCCTAACCTGTATTAAGGTAGTACGTACACCTGTCTGGTGACTGTTGAGATGACAAGAGTTAGGATTTTAGTTCCCTAACCTCTTTAAAGGTATGACGTACAACAGTGTGGTGACTGTTGAGATGACAAGAGTTAGGATTTTAGTTCCCTAACCTGTAAAAAGGTATGACGTACAACAGTGTGGTGACTGTTGAGATGACAAGAGTTAGGATTTTAGTTCCCTAACCTGTAAAAAGGTATGACGTACAACAGTGTGGTGACTGTTGAGATGACAAGAGTTAGGATTTTAGTTCCCTAACCTGTAAAAAGGTATGACGTACAACAGTGTGCTGACTGTTGAGATGACAAGAGTTAGGATTTTAGTTCTGTGAGGCACCGCCGGCATGATCCTCATGGTCGGGGCGCGTCACATGCAGGATCAAGGTATGATCCTGTGCACACTGGCCGGTTTGACTGATAATGCTGTGTGAACCAACTGTGAACACAAGGTTTCATGAGCCTAATGAGCGGCAGTGAGAGTGGGATGAGATCGATGAGGCTCTAAGGAATGTAAGGGCTGAGTGCTGACAACCCGGAACACAGGGAGTTAACCCGAGCTG
The DNA here is from genome assembly GCA_033576535.1 of Allobates femoralis. NCBI lineage: Eukaryota > Metazoa > Chordata > Amphibia > Anura > Aromobatidae > Allobates > Allobates femoralis. The sequence continues at coordinate 163,202,797 of JARQOC010000011.1, forward strand.
TGTGAAAGGCTGATTATCAGCAGCTAAGGGGGTGTGTCCATATGGGAGTGGCTGGCACGATAAGAGTCAGCCAGCTGAGTGATTCAGATTAGATCCATTCTCAGCCAGACATCAGCCTGAGAGGATGTGGGCTGATTACCAGCCTGAGAGCTGAGCAGAGCCAGTCTGTGTGAGGGACTGGGAATGCCAGTCCATGCCGCCATGTTGAGATGGTGAAGGGAGCATGCTAGCTCCATGCCGGTGCCGAGGTCCGAGGTTGTGATAGCACCTGGTGGGGAAGCCGTGGCTGAACCCGGTGGAGACTGGTCCGGGCGTGGGAGGAACCACGTCCGGGAAAGGAGCCCTTGGGGGACGCTTGGTGGACCCGTTACACAGGTAGCGAGACCTGGATCCGTGCCCGGTAAGACAGCGGTTCCCGTGTAACGGAGTGAGCCGTGTGTGAGTAATGCCAGGCGGGCATAACCGCTATTGGGTCCGACTAGGCAGTCGGTAAAGGACCCATTGATGTATGTAGGGGCTTAGGCAATTGCCCTGAATGTAAGATGATGACCTATGTAAGAGCATTGTATAGTAATGTGGGGAGAGAGAGTGACCCAGCCAGTATGGATGATGTTGGAGGAGTTCCGTCCCGTGGGGACGAGAGGGAGGCTTGCCCTGCTGCTTGCAGAGGGTACCCGTCCCTCAACCACGACCTCTAATGGTGTGGGTGTGCCTGTGGTGCCAGACACAGGGGTAATAGGGCTCCTAGTAGGTAACGGATGAGGTTCCCGTGTACTATGGTTTGCCAGTCCCTGTAATGGGCCATGGAGGAGCCACAGTCCCTGGATGATGGGCTGTGAGCGTGTGGAAGATGTATGTGATCCATGGACGTTTGAATGATGGATCACACATGGTATGTAAGGCCCGGTCAGGCAGGAATCCTGACTACGGGGTAATGTTATGTCATCGAGCTGGGTGACTAAAGCCAGGCGGCAGGTACCGCCATTGGGACCCACAGGGCCCGTTGAGGTAACGAAAGTCAGAAGCAGGGGTTAAAAGGGCTCCTAGAGTGGGGACACCATGGTTGAACCAGGTGGACTCTGACCGGGACGTAGGCGGAGATACGTCCAGGAAGGAGCCCTTGGGGATACATGACATACCCGGTACTCAGGTTGCTCAATCCCTGTCATGAACCGGAGGGGTCATCGTCGAAGTATATCAAATGTATTTATTATAAAGGTACTGTGAAATGTATATAGGCCGGAGGCCGTAGCCACCACGGGAGCTGTTAGTAGAGCTCCAATGGGGACAGAGATGGTTACAGGTCCCGGGTTACTATAAGCGTTATGTGCAATATATGTATTATGTAATGTTATATGTAAATGTATGATGTGTTTATGTATGGTGTTTTTAATCAATGTGATATGTGTCAAATATGCTACCCGGGTTATGTTATTAATATGTGAAAATAAACGGGTAGACATTGGTTAAACTTATAAACACGTGTTTGTTGTCGTTATGCAAGCGGGTTCCCCGGTTGCTACCTCGCAGTTCCCTAACCTGTAAAAAGGTATGACGTACAACAGTGTGGTGACTGTTGAGATGACAAGAGTTAGGATTTTAGTTCCCTAACCTCTTTAAAGGTATGACGTACAACAGTGTGGTGACTGTTGAGATGACAAGAGTTAGGATTTTAGTTCCCTAACCTCTTTAAAGGTATGACGTACAACAGTGTGGTGACTGTTGAGATGACAAGAGTTAGGATTTTAGTTCCCTAACCTGTATTAAGGTAGTACGTACACCTGTCTGGTGTCTGTTGAGATGACAAGAGTTAGGATTTTAGTTCCCTAACCTGTATTAAGGTAGTACGTACACCTGTCTGGTGACTGTAATGGTTTCAGGAGACGATTTTAGTCCCTAACCTGTATTAAGGTAGTACGTACACCTGTCTGGTGTCTGTTGAATGACAAGAGTTTAGGATTTTAGTTCCCTAACCTGTATTAAGGTAGTACATACACCTGTCTGGTGACTGTGAATGATTTAGAGAGGATTTTAGTTCCCTAACCTGTATTAAGGTAGTACGTACACCTGTCTGGTGTCTGTAATGGTTCAGGAGTTGATTTTAGTCCCTAACCTGTATTAAGGTAGTACGTACACCTGTCTGGTGACTGTTGAGATGACAAGAGTTAGGATTTTAGTTCCCTAACCTGTATTAAGGTAGTACGTACACCTGTCTGGTGACTGTAATGGTTTCAGGAGACGATTTTAATCCCTAACCTGTATTAAGGTAGTACGTACACCTGTCTGGTGACTGTTGAGATGACAAGAGTTAGGATTTTAGTTCCCTAACCTGTATTAAGGTAGTACGTACACCTGTCTGGTGACTGTAATGGTTTCAGGAGACGATTTTAGTCCCTAACCTGTATTAAGGTAGTACGTACACCTGTCTGGTGACTGTTGAGATGACAAGAGTTAGGATTTTAGTTCCCTAACCTCTTTAAAGGTATGACGTACACCTGTCTGGTGACTGTTGAGATGACAAGAGTTAGGATTTTAGTTCCCTAACCTGTATTAAGGTAGTACGTACACCTGTCTGGTGACTGTAATGGTTTCAGGAGCGATTTTAGTCCCTAACCTGTATTAAGGTAGTACGTACACCTGTCTGGTGTCTGTTGAGATGACAAGAGTTAGGATTTTAGTTCCCTAACTGTATTAAGGTAGTACGTACACCTGTCTGGTGACTGTAATGGTTTCAGAGATGATTTTAGTCCCTAACCTGTATTAAGGTAGTACAGTACACCTGTCTGGTGACTGTTGAGATGACAAGAGTTAGGATTTTAGTTCCCTAACCTGTATTAAGGTAGTACGTACACCTGTCTGGTGACTGTAATGGTTTCAGGAGACGATTTTAGTTCCCTAACCTGTATTAAGGTAGTACGTACACCTGTCTGGTGTCTGTTGAGATGACAAGAGTTAGGATTTTAGTTCCCTAACCTGTATTAAGGTAGTACGTACACCTGTCTGGTGACTGTAATGGTTTCAGGAGACGATTTTAGTCCCTAACCTGTATTAAGGTAGTACGTACACCTGTCTGGTGTCTGTTGAGATGACAAGAGTTAGGATTTTAGTTCCTTAACCTGTATTAAGGTAGTACGTACACCTGTCTGGTGACTGTAATGGTTTCAGGAGACGATTTTAGTCCCTAACCTGTATTAAGGTAGTACGTACACCTGTCTGGTGTCTGTTGAGATGACAAGAGTTAGGATTTTAGTTCCCTAACCTGTATTAAGGTAGTACGTACACCTGTCTGGTGACTGTTGAGATGACAAGAGTTAGGATTTTAGTTCCCTAACCTGTATTAAGGTAGTACGTACACCTGTCTGGTGACTGTAATGGTTTCAGGAGACGATTTTAGTCCCTAATCTGTATTAAGGTAGTACGTACACCTGTCTGGTGACTGTTGAGATGACAAGAGTTAGGATTTTAGTTCCCTAACCTGTATTAAGGTAGTACGTAGACCTGTCTGGTGACTGTAATGGTTTCAGGAGACGATTTTAGTCCCTAACCTGTATTAAGGTAGTAAGTACAAGAGTGTGGTGACTCTAATGGTCACAGAAAAGCTTGGATTCCAATCTGTATCACCCTGCCTATATCCTCCTAGATTAGTCCTGAGAAGGACTGTTCTGGTCACTGGAAAGCTTGGACTCCGATCTGGATCACCCTGCCTATATCCTCCTAGATTAGTCCTGAGAAGGACTGTTGTGGTCAGCAGCAGCAGTTTGCAGCCCTGCTCCGGATCTACCTGTAAGGGCCGCAAATCTGTCCCTAAGCAGCAGCAGACACTCTCCCTACACTCACTGTCTGGAAGGCTGTGTGCCGAGCACAGCGCGCCGGGAGTTATAAAGGCTCGGTGACGCTGTGCAGGCCCGGCCAATCACTGATATGCCACAACTAACAGGGCTGTGGCATTGCAGTGGTCTGCCAGCCAATCCCTGCACGTGGGCTGGCTCTCAAAAGAGCGCCAACATGCAGAGATGACGACCACGAGCACAGCACGAGTATCGCGAGATTTACTCGGTGCTCGGCGAGTCGCCCGAGTACAGTGATACTCGTGCCAGTACCGAGTAGTGGCGAGCATGCTCGCTCATCACTAGACAACATCTATTACGATTGTTTCGGCGTAGGAGTCCTAGGTACTATAGGGGCCTCTATTGGTCATAAGTGCTGTAGGCCTCCTGGCCCTGGGGTCACCCCTTGGCCAAGTTGTTGCTCTCCCTAGACAGCTCCTTACGCCAACTCCACTCCCCCCTCTTTTGGTGTTGTGTACCTGGTTTTTGGCCCACTCTTTACCCTTTTATACTCTACTATTTACATTCTTATTTTACAACTGCTATTTACACATTACTTTTCAGTTTTTTTCTACCTTACATTACTGTGCCTACTCTCCACACCTAGACGGGGGTTGACCTCATGTGCTTCTCTGTGATCTACGCACTACAGGTGTCACTGTCTCAGGTGATGTTTCTAGTGAAGGGCTTGGTGCAGGTATGTCAGGTAAATGTCTGCATGGCTTTAGTCTCACTACAGGGCTAGCAGGTGTACTGATTGCAGCATCCTCAGGTTCTCTGGCAATGGGTATTTCTTCCTGATTCTTTTGTACCACTTCTTGGGGCTGTAGAAATTCAGTACTGGCACTAATATGGCTCCATCTTGTTGAGGCCAATCTTCTGGGAAATCTCCTAAGATGGTTTAGACCATTGTTTCTTCACATGGATTTAGCTCTTGTTCTGGTTCTGACTCTAGTACTGGTTGAGTTGGGGAATTTTGGTTTTCCCAGTCAGTTGGACACTTTTTGATGTGGTTTCTTGACACAGTTTGAGTGGTCTTTCTTCCGTTCTTGCTAATGAGGCATTCTTTATCATTGTCATAACCAGAATCTAGTAGAAAGTAGGGTTCTTGTTCCCACTGATTGTCCAATTTTTGTTGGGTTCTTTTTCTCTTTAAAACAATACTTCCAGGTGTTATAGGTTCTGCTGGAGCATGTTTGCTATAGTCCCTTTCTTGTTTTTCACGGGCTTTCTCCAGGTTGGCTTCAACACAGGCTTGAACCATTTTGTATTGTTCGAGGTGATGGGTATTCCAGTTGGGTATGGATTCTTCTGCTTTGGGGTCAACTACACCGAGTTCCAAGTCTACAGGTAACATTCCTGTACGGGCTTTCATCAGGTAAGCTGTACAGTTGTACAGTGTACAGTTGGTAGAACGTACTGGAAGGTGGTTGTACATGTCAACCAAGTCTGGTAGCTTCTCCGACCATTGGTTACATTCTTCTAAGGGTAAGATCTTCAGCATTTCAATGATGATACCATTCATTTTCTCAAATAATCCGTTGGCTTGGGGATGATATGGGGTCATTCTGATCTTTTTGCACCCATACATATGGCAGAACTCTTGTAAGATCTCCGCTTCAAAGGCTGATCCTTGGTCTGTAAGGACTTGTTCAAGATAACCTAATGGTCTGCAGAATACATTCTGGAATGTTCTGGCAGCAGTGGCAGCGGTCAAGTCTTTTACGGGGGCAACCATTAAGAATCTCGAGTAATGGTCTACCATGGTCAACGCGTATGTGTAGCCAGATCTACTTGGAGTTAATTTTACGTGGTCCAAGGCTACCATATCCAAAGGTTGTTTCGTCACTATGGGTTGGAGCAGTGCTTTCTGGCTCTGTAAGTCCTATCTTCTCAAGCTGCAGGATTTACAGTTTTTACACCATCTTTCAATGGATCCACGCATGTCAACACCAAAAGAACCTATCCCTCAGTAGCATCTCTGGCTTCTTCGACCCAAAGTGACCAGCCTGGTTATGATAGGCATTCAAGACCATCTAGATTTCTGATTTTGGCACGATGATTTGCCAGACCATCTCGTACGTTCTTGGGTTGATGTACCTCCGACAAAGCTTTTCTTGGTATATGAACAGCTTCCTCAGCTCGCTCCACAGATGTTTGACTTCTGGCTGGGGATTTTCTGGCAGCTTTGCTGACTCCTGGGTTATCAGCTGTTTTATCAAACTGACAGCCGGGTCATTATCTTGCACGTCCTTACAACCGAAGTGGGGCAACGAGTTCACCATTCTTGCAGGAGGGTCTTTACGGGTCTGCTGGCACTGAGTTACTCTCAATTGATGGAAGGCAGGTGACTCCAATTCTTCCAGCTCGTCTTTATCTACACTCTCGTCTGACAGGTGAGACATTCAGGATAAGGCATCCACATTTCCATTCTGGTGCCCAGCCCGGTACTTGATGGTGAAATGGTAGTTGGACAATCTGGCCACCCATCTCTGCTTCATTGTCCCAACTTCGCAGTCTCCAGGTGGGTCAGCGGATTGTTATCCGTGTAAATTGTAAACTTGCTAGAGGCCAGGTAGTGTTTGAACCTCTCTGTGACGGCCCAGACCAAGGTCAGGAATTTCAGCTTAAAGGAACTGTAGTTCTCTGGGTTTCTCTCTTTGGGACGCAGCTTTCTACTGGCATAGGCGATCACAATTTGCCTTCTTGCCTTTGTGAAAGGACGGCTCCTAGTCCCACATTGCTGGCGTCCGAGTACAGCAGGAATGGCAGGTTGTAGTCGGGGTAAGCAAGGATTTCTTCTCCTATCAGGGCTTTTCTCATTATCTGAAATGATTCCTCTTGTTCCTTGCCCCACCTCCACGGAGAATTCTTAGACTTGCCCTTCATGGGTTGGCCTACTAGGAGGTCTTGCAGGGTAGTAGCCTTCTAGGTGTACTCCTTTATGAACCTCCTATAGTAGGCCACCAATCCCAGGAATTGACGTACTTCCTTCAGTGCCTTGGGTTCTGGCCACTCCTTGACAGATGTCACCTTGTCTGGATCAGGGGCCACGCCTTCGGCACTGACTATGTGTCCTAGGTACTCTACTCTTGGCTTTAACAGGTGGCATTTGGATGATTTCAGCTCCATCCCGTATTTGGCCAGAGCTTCGAACACCTCTGCTAGATGAGCTACGTCTTCCCCATAGGTCTTAGAGTACATGATCACGTCATCCAGGTAGAGCAGTACCGTCTCAAAGTTCTTATGTCCCAGACAACTCCTCTCCATGAACCTCTGGAAGGTTCCGTGTGCATTACATAGTCCGAATGGCATGCTGTTAAATTCACATAGGCTCATAGGTGTTGTGAATGCCGTCTTCTCGCGGTCTTCCTTGGCTACGGACACCTGCCAATACCCACTAGTGAGATCTAAGGTGGAGAAGTAAATGGCAGACTTCAACGCAGCTAAGGATTCCTCTATACGAGGTAACGGGTAAGCATCCTTGTGTATTATGCGGTTTATTTACTTAATGTCTACACACATTCTCATACTGCCATCCTTTTTCCTGGCTAGGACTAACAGCGCTGCCCAGGGGCTACAGCTATCTTGTATAACCCCTGCGTCCTTCATGTCCTGTAACATTTCCTTGGCTTTCTGATAATGTGTGGGTATAATAGTCCTGTACCGCGCTTTGATTGGTGGATATGTACCTGTGGGGATATGATGTTGCACCCTTTTATCCTACCAAAGTCAAGTGGGCCACCAGCGCTGCCACGGTCCGCCGGCGGTAGATGGTAGTGCGGCTGAGATGGCAAAGCTCCCTACAGGTGGAGCTGGTCCTCCGGGGCAGCGCAGTGTAAAAGGGCAGCTTGTAGTGGAGCTGTAAGTCAGTGTAGGGGATGATCGAGCAGTCTATAAGGGGCACCGGGAGCGGAGAGGAAAGACGCACACACTGTAGAAGTCTCTTTTACCTTTTTCTGTTGCTATAGCAGGTAAAGACGTTCAGGGAACTGACAGGTGACCAGGTGCACAGTGGGCCCCCACAGCAAGTGGGTATAAGGCCTCCTCTGCTTCTCTACAGTTCCTGAAGCCCAGTCTGCTTGCAGCCAGACTGGCCTCCTCACTTCCTCTGGTCCTCTCTCCCTCTCTCCTCCTGCGCGGTCCGCGGGTTACCCTCTCTGATCACTGCAGTAGTACACTGCAGTGTCTGGCTCCCTCTCTTTGAGTACGCAGGGGGACCGGGTAACTGAAATCTCCACAGTGTGACGGGGTTTTCTGTAGTCCTGAAGTAACCTACAGGTGCAGATCCCCGAGGTCCGGTACATCTTGGGCGAACTTCCTTTAGTTCCTCATTCCCTTTGGGCTCTACTCCTTGCCTTCTTTCCCCACTCTTAGGCTTGCGGGACGTCAGAAAGGCCACTCTGGGTCAATGGCTCGGGCCTAACCGTGGCACCGACCACCAGGGCGTCTTTGCAGATCTCCTAGCATCTGCACACTCTCACTAACTCCTCCCCCAGCAGCAGTATTTATAGGGGACCTCGCCTAAAGGTGGTGATTAGAGCTCCTCCTACTGTGCCGGGGTGGAAGATGTTGCATGTAGTAGATACCTGCTGTGGAAACCCAGCTGTGCATTAGGGCCCAGAGGAAGTGAGGAGGCCAGTCTGGCTGCAAGCAGACTGGACTTCAGGAACTGTAGAGAAGCAGAGGAGGCCTTATACC
>JARQOC010000011.1:163211347-163227084 GCA_033576535.1 Allobates femoralis
AGAACGCTTTCAGCAGTCGTCGGCTCCACAGACAATACCTGGATATGCCCTTTAGCAGAGCCCACAGGAAACGCTGTTTGCAGCATTTTCCTGTACGCTCTGCAAAAGCACAGATCCGGGAGATCTTTGTGGGGCCGATGGCTGCGGTAAGCGTCTGGTTGCCATAGAGATCCATAGCCTGGCGGTGCATAGCGTTACCTGCTGGTAATGCTATGCGCTGCTCCGTGTAGAAACTAACTTTCTGACAGATTGGCCAGGTTCAGGGGCAGACGTAAGTCTGACCCTAGCCATACGCTGTTTTCCCAAGATGAGCATGTGTTAAGTATTTCATGTTGCAGATTTTCTGCAGCATTGCTGCACCAGTTAATTAAGTTAATTGCATTTTTAACATTTTAAACACTGCATTTTTTTTTGCATGTTTTAAATTGAACTGATTTGTTTTCGATACTTTATGATATTTGGTTTTGACAATACTTTATTGATAGCTATTAATAATGAAAAAATAGTAAAATATTCAGATTTGGATTGAACTATTCCAGTATTTGTCACAAATAACAAACCTAATGCAAGTCAATGGGGAAGATGATCATTTTTCTGGAAGATTTCCCTGAGAAATATTCGAGTTCCTCATTGACTTGCATTAGGTTCGTTATTTGTGATGAATATTGGAATAGTCCATAGTTCATCTATTCCCAAATATTTGCAAGAGATGGGGAAAATTTAGCTCTCACTGAACATTGGATTATGCCCCTATATGAACAATGCTAATACATTTCAGTCTATTGCCTTACAAAGTATTTACGACACAATCTTTAATAAATTGTAGTAGAAAATTTGCCATATACCTGTTTTCTGCATGATAAAATGCACTTTTCCCCAAAAAATTGGGCGGAAAAATGTGGGTGCATTTTACAATCTGGATATAGCTTACTGGGACGATGTGGCAACAGTGAAGTAGGTTCACAGAAGCCCGGATCAGTAATGCTGTGAGTCTGGGCTCGGAGGAGGAAGTGTTGCAGAGGCAGAATTGGGACACCATTGATCTGTGGCAGTGGTGGTCGAGCGCGTTCACAGGAAGCTGGGTTAGCAATATTGCAGGACTGGGGCTCATAGCAGAAGTCGCAACAGTGGGATGCGGGCACTATTGATCTGCCGGTGAAGACCTACAAGAAAATGGCAGCAGAGTTGGCACCTCTGCAGATTGATCTCTCCGCTTTCCGAGAGCTCAATATGCATGCTTCTGCAACAATTGTCTTGAAGCCCATCGTGTCAAGCACTGGCAGATCAGTGGTGTTCACCACACCGCTGCATCACCTCCTCATACGAGCCCTGAGCTGCAGCATCAACTGGTCTCCTGTGACCATCCTAACCAGCTCCGCAAATTTAGACAGCCTCAACCTTTATGGCCTTAATTTGAAATCTGATCTCTCCTTTATATACTAAATAAATGCATGTATGAAAGTAATGAGTAGGCAGGAAGCGGCACTCACTCAGACATCTTTGCGGATTAGGCTCTTTATTGTATTTCCATGGGGTTACAATGCAGGGAGGGGGGTGACAGGACAACAGTCACCGTTTTGCGCTTAGTAGCGCTTCCACGGGTCCTGGCCCTGCACTGTAACCCCATTGAATTACAATAAAGAGCCTAAACCGCAATATGTTCAAGTGAGTGCCGCTTCCTGTCTACTCATTGCTTTCGTATGGACTGTCAATTTCCAGCCAGCAGAGCACCACCGGATAACGACTCCACCTTTGTGAACAAGTACCGAAAAAATTGCTACAGGTCAAAGCCCGGATCTAACCTGGTTTGCAAATGCATGTATGATGTGTTTTTCTAAGAATATATATGATCACTATATATTTTTTAATGTATACCTGGAATCATGTGGTTTCAATCATTATCATTACTTTCCTATTTAATACGGACACCTGTCCTCGGAGTTGGAATCGTGTAATGCTTGACTCAGGAATTGCTATCCCTATTTGTCTGTCCTGTATTATATTTTAAAGATTTTGAAATAAATGGATATTTAAGCCTTTTTCAAATACCAATGATGCTGTTTCTGAACTTTTACTTCCTTCTGCTGCTGTGGGTTTACTGCCGAACCCTTGTCTGTGCACTGCTCTGGGTTTTGCTTCTTACAATATCAATATCAACTGTGAGCTGAAAATCCTTTTGCTTTATTTGGAGTAATTTAATCTGGCCTTAATCTGAATTCTGATCTCTCCTTTATATACTAAATAAATGTATGTATGATGTGTTTTTCTAAGAATGTATATGATCACTATGTATTTTCTAATGTATACCTCGAATCATGTGCTTTCAACCATTATCCTTCCTTTCCTATTTAATACGGACACCTGTCCATGGTGTTTGAAACGTGTAATGGTTGACTTAGGAATTGATATCCCTATTTGTCTGTCCTGTATTATGTTTTAAAGATTTTGGAATAAATAGATATTTAAACCCTTTTCAAATAGCAATGATGCTGTTTCTGAACTTTAACTTCCTTCTACTGTTGTGTGTTTACTGCCGAACCCTTGTCTGTGCACTGCTCAGGGTTTAGCGTCTTACAATATCAATATCAACTGTGAGCTGAAAATCCTTTTGCTTTATTTGGAGTAATTCAAAGTATTCAGTAAGAATAATCCAAAATTGAATATATAGTAATACTATTTGCTCATCGCTATTGGTTATGTGTGGTTTACTCATATTACATGAAATTCCATGGGGTAAAATCTGTATGTAAAACTCAACATACCTGCAAGACAAGTTGATATGCTGCAGATTTCAATCACACTGCAAGTCTGTTTAAGAATTGCAAAAAATGCACATTAGGTACTATATGTGTAGAGTGCTAAGGGCTGGCGTACCTAGCAGCTGGGCCAGTAGTCGCAATCACAGTGGTTGTGCCCAGTGCTGTGGCCCTGGCTCACAAGGAAAAATAGAGAAATAAAAGCAGTAAGAAAATAATACCGTAATTTAGAGATATGGCAGGCACTGCAGGGGCTACCTTGGAAATAGGTGGTCTGGCAGTGAAGATTTTAAAACAAGTCACTGCTTTAATGTATTACGTGTAATATCTAAACCTGTTAAAGGATATATCTATGAGCAAAAAGCAATATGGGCATGATAACAAAAGCACTAGGCACTTTACAACATGAGGCACTTTAACCCCACATGTATACTGGTCTACTTTGGAGTTTATCCATGCAATGGAAATAACATGTGATGTGTAAGGGTTGGAATGTACTCTGTTTGCACGGCCTACTATTTTATATCCTGCTTACTTGCTGCTAGATTGGCTAAGGGTTATAAACCCTATGTTGGAAGATATATACAGATTTACAGATACAGTTTATGCGATGTAATGTTGACACTGGGCAATTGTCATTGTGTTGTATGTAATCAGAATCCATTGCTGGTATTTGTTCCTGTGCACTTTACACCACCTCCCTTGTTTTTGTCCCTTGTTGTGGTTAATAAAATAATTTTCTGAATATGCAAACTGGAGCGTTTACTCAAGTTTTATGTGTAACTTTGGTCCTGAGTAGCTTCTGCGGAGTGGGACACAAAAAACTGTGGTGTCCTACCTCCTATTGGATGGAATCTTTTGTATTAAATATATTATAGTGGGCAGTACCGTTGCACTGCTGTCTTGCAGTAGGTTCAATCTCACCTAGGGAAACATCTGTAATGCTCTGTATAGCTGTATGTTTTCTCATGTTTTGTGGGCTTCCTCCTACACTCCAAAGACATACTGATTGGAAACTTAGATTGTGATCCCTGATGGGGACAGTGTTGCTGATGTATGTAAAGCGATGTGGAATAAGTAGCACTATATAGGTGAATATATATTGCCATTATATTATAACGCACCTTCAAATATAATGACCAGCCCATAGTCCTCCATATAGTATAATACACCCCCATAGTCATCCATATAGTATAGTGCACACCTTGGTCCTCCATATAGTACAATGCACCCCATTATTATCCGTGTAGTATAATGCACCCTCCAATAGTCCTCTATATAGTATAATGTACAGCCCTTATTTATCCATCTAATTTATAAAAGCCGAAGGCACTTCCGTCACTTTGTCCAGAGCTATATATAGTAGCCAATGGCACTTCCGTCACTTTGTCCGGAGCTACGTGACGTCACCGGAGCCCTACACCCGTTCAGGGTGACCCAAGATGGTGGCCGTAAGCGGGAGCAGGACACATACAGCCCACTACGCTTACGGCCGCCCCTACAGTGCCCCAAAACACACACACGCCATCCGAACAACATCACACATACACACTCACACACACACAAACACACACACACATTCTCGGTACACTTTCGCAGCACTGCATTCACTCCTGAATCATCACCCCCGCACACACACAGGAGGGGTGAGGAGAGCGTACGCAAGTACCGAAAACCGGCACTACGCCGCCCACACCCCAGTGTGCCTCCACCCCCAACATCCGGGAGCCGGACTGGCCCACACTCCGGTGTGCGGCCTCCGGCATCACTGGCACCACCGCCAGCACCCCCGCAGACCAGCCACATTCATCTCCACTAACCTGCAATTCTCAGGCCCCGCCCACTGCCCAGTGTGCGTCCTCCACCAACATCGCGTTACATTCAGCTGGGAGCCGGCCCACCCCACAGCCCAGTGTGCGGCCTCCGGCATCACCGGCACCACCGCCAGCACCCCCGAAGACCGGCCACATTCATCTCCGCCCACCCGCAATTCTCAGGCCCCGCCCAAAGCCCGGTATGCGTCCTCCACCAACATCACGTTACATTCAGCCGGGAGCCGGCCCACCCCACAGCCCGGTGTGCGGCCTCTGGCCACATCTATCTTCTCACCCCTCCAGCCTCCGCTCTCCTCACCCCTCCAGCCTCACCTCTCCTCACTCCTCCAGCCTCCGCTCTCCTCACCCCTCCTGCCTCACTTCCCCTTACCCCTCCATCCTCACCTCTCCTCACCCCTGCTGCCTCCGCTCTCATAACCCCTCCTGCCTACGCTCTCCTCTCCCCTCCAGCCTCCGCTCTCCTCACCCCTCCAGCCTCACCTCTCCTCAGCCCTCCAGCCTCACCTCTCCTTACCCCTCCCCTCTCACCTCTCCTCTTCCCTCCAGCCTCCGCTCTCCTCACCCCTCCTGCCTTCGCTCTCCTCACCCCTCCAGCCTCACCTCTCCTCACCCCTCCAGCCTCACCTCTCCTCACCCCTCCAGCTGCACCTCTCCACACCCCTTCATCCTCACCTCTCCTCACCCCTCCAGCCTCACCTCTCCTCACCCCTTCTGCCTCCGCTCTCCTTACCCCTCCAGCCTCCGCTCTCCTCACCCCTCTAGCCTCCGCTCTCCTAAAACCCTCCAGCCTCACCTCTCCTCACCCCTCCAGCCTCACCTCTCCTCACCCCTCCAGCCTCCGCTCTCCCCACCCCTACTGCCTCCGCTCTCCTCACCCCTCCAGCCTCCGCTCTCCTCACCCATTATCCACCTTCGCTCTCCTCACCCCTCCATCCTCACCTCTCCTCACCCCTTCAGCCACACCTCTCCTCACCCCTCCATCCTCACCTCTCCAGCCTCACCTCTCCTCACCCCTTCTGCCTCCGCTCTTCTCATCCCTCCAGCCTCCGCTCTCCTCACCCCTCCAGCCTCCGCTCTCCTCACCCCTCCAGCCTCCGCTCTCTTCACCCCTCCAGCCTCACCTCTCCTCACCCCTTCAGCCTCACCTCTCCTCACCCCTCCAGCCTCCACTCTCCTCACCCCTCCTGCCTCTGCTTTCCTCACCCCTCCAGCCTCCGCTCTCCCCACCCCTTATCCACCTTCTGCAAATAGCAGAAAAACGCTGATGTGAAAGGGGTCTAAGTGTTAATAAATAGTAATAAGGTAGATTAGGGACCCATCAGAACTAAGGCTACCGTGACGGGGTTGATGGGCAAACACAGATTGGCGAATACGTAGACTATAAGCATTGATTTCTTAAATAAAGCTACTTGATGGGTACACAAGTATTGGCCAGTATGTGTACCAAACGCCTTAGCATATAACAAATAAATTTCCAAAAATTACATAGACCATACAAACATAGGTAGTTGATGGATAGATATCATGTCTTAATTGCATTATGGCCACTTTACACGCGGCAACAAGAAGATAGAAACCGGCAAGTGTCGGAGACAATTGTACCTTTTACCTTCAAAACACCTTGAAGTGGCTGCGTGTAATTCAGGGATCTGCAAGGTGTTTTGAAGGTAAAAGGTGCAATTGTCTCCGACACCTGCTGGTTTCTATCTTCCTGTTGCCGCGTGTAAAGTGGCCATTATTGGTAACTATTAGTAAATAAACTATATATGGATTCTAGACTACCCGATTCTTTAGAATCGGGCCGCCATCTAGTATATTATAATGCACAACCCATAGTCATTCATACAATATAATGCACCTCCATATAGTATAATACTTACCACATAGTCCTCCATCTGTAATGCACAGTCCATAATCATTCATGTAACATTATGGCCATTGCTTAATCACTGATTTTAAAAAAATAAACACTCACCTCTCCTCCATCCCCCACTGCTATGGTCTCAGCAGGGAAAGTTCTGAAGCTGTGTCTTCACTGTTCTGCATAGAGTGCATGTTGAAATTATGTACATAACAGATTACAGCATTATATGCCCACCTGAGTGGGTGGAAGGTCTCTAGAGGGACTGGGCACCCCCTAGAGACATTATACAAACATTTATTTATTAAATTACAAGTTTAACAAACCACAGAACAGTTTGCTCATCCCTGCAGCAGCAGCAGCAGGGATGAGCAAATTATCCAGTAACCGGATTGCTCAGGATTACACATCCTGAGCAATCCGGTTACCTGATTGCGGCTTCAGCAATCAAGTTCCCGGATTGCTGAATGTCAGAATCCAATTGTGTTCACCGCATCCGGATCTGGATGCGGTGAACACAATCCTAGATTCAAGTGTGACCCTAGCCTTAGATGCCCTGCTATATCCAATGGTTTTGCCTTAAGGAGAGTAAGGCAGCATTACGGTCCAAAACAACAGGAAATTAGTGCACAAAAGATTGCCTAACTTCATATTACAGCTACGTTTTATCCGTAAGTAATGGAGTTAATCCCCTACTCAATGGTGGCAAACAGACCTAGCAATAATTGGTAGATACGTACGTCAAAATCGATTCCAATCGTCTTCATTACATCAAAATTCACCAAACAGATTTAAAAGTTGAAGATTACTGCCTTCTTTAAGAGCACTTAATAAGAAAAAAATATTGAAAAGGGCATCCCAATTGGAAACACAATAGTTTTGCTATTATCTTTTGAAAGAAGTCCAAGAAATATGCAACAGTGCTACAAGGATCCTATGTTTATAGTTACCAAGTATGGTCGACCGAGTCTGTTTGTGACCATGATGTGCACTCCCAAGTGGACTGAAGTTACGCAAAAGTTAGAACAGCGGCAATGTGTAGACTATAGGCCTTACTTGATTGCACATGCCATTAAAATGAATCTCAATTCCCTATTAACAGACATTAACAATGGTGTATTCTGAGAAGTTACTGAGGGCAATGGGGATAGGGGAAAATATGTGTAAGTGGGTTAAGAACTGGCTTAGTGATAGGAAACAAAGGGTGGTTATTAATGGAACACACTCAGAATGGGTCACAGTTAACAGTGGGGTACCACAGGGGTCAGTGTTGGGCCCGCTTCTATTTAATATATTTATTAATGACCTTGTAGGGGCATACAGAGTAGAATCTCAATATTTGCAGATGACACTAAACTCTGCAGGGTAATCAATACAGAGGAGGACAATGTTATATTACAGGAGGATTTATGTAAACTAGAAGCTTGGGCTGCTAAATGGCAAATGAGCTTTAATGGGGATAAATGTAAAGTCATGCACTTGGGCAGAGGAAACAAAAGGTATAATTATGTGCTTAATTGTAAAACACTGGGCAAAACTGTCACTGAAAAAGACCTGGGTGTATGGGTAGATGACAAACTCACATTTAGTGGCCAGTGTCAGGCAGCTGCTGCAAAGGCAAATAAAATAATGGGATGCATTAAATGAGGCATAGATGCTCATGAGGAGAACATAATTTTACCTCTGTACAAGTCACTAGTGCGACCACACTTAGAATACTGTGTACAATTCTGGTCTCCGGTGTATAAGAAAGACATAGCTGAACTAGAGCGGGTCCAGAGAAGAGCGACAAAAGTCATTAGAGGACTGAGGGGTCTGCAATACCAAGACAGGTTATTAAACTTGGGGTTATTTAGCTTGGAAAAACGAAGGCTTAGGGGTGATCTTATAATAATGTATAAATATATGAGGGGACAGTACAGAGAACTTTCTAATGATCTCTTTACTCTTAAGCCTGAGAATGGGACAAGGGGGCATCCTCTACGTCTGGAGGAAAAAAGGTTTAATCATAATAACAGACGTGGCTTCTTTACTGTAAGAGCAATGAGACTATGGAACTCTCTGCCACATGATGTTGTAATGAGTGAGTCACTACTAACATTTAAGAAGGGCCTGGATGCCTTTCTTGAAAATTATAATATTACCAGTTATATATACTAGATTCTTTGATAGGCCGTTGATCCAGGGAACTAGTCTGATTGCCATATCTGGAGTCAGGAAGGAATTTTTTCCCCAATGTGGAGCTTAGTGTTGCCACATGGGTTTTTTTTTTGCCTTCCTCTGGATCAACATGTTAGACTATGGGTTGAACTAGATGGACGTAAAGTCTTCCTTCAACCTTAAAAACTATGTTACTATGTAACTATGTCCATGTCATAAAGTTTCAAAAGCGCGGTCTTCCTCATGCTCGTATTTTAATCATAATTAAAAGCAATTTTAAAATAAGGACTGAAGATGACATAGACAACATCATATGGGCAGAAATTCCAGATGAAACTAAATACCCTCAGCTCCACAAAATTGTTACTGAAAACATGATTCACAGTCCATGTGGAGAAGCCAATCCTATCTCTCCCTGTCTGGATAATGACAAGTATACCAAAGGTTTTTCAAAGAAACTGCAAGAATACAGTGATGGCCAAAGGTTTTGAGAATGACACCAAAATGATATTTTCACAAGATCCGCTGCCCTCTGGTTTTTATTTGTGTTTGTCTGATGTTTATATCACATACACAAATATAATTTCAATCATATTATGAGTACCAAAAGGTTATATTGACAGTTAGAATGAGTTAATGCAGCAAGTCAATATTTGCAGTGTTGACCCTTCTTCTTCAGGACTTCTGCAATTCTCCCTGGCATGCTCTCAATCAACTTCTGGACCAAATCCTGACTGATAGCAGTCCATTCTTGTTATAATCAATGCTTGCATTTTGGCAGAATTTGTTGATTTTTGTTTGTCCACCCGTCTCTTGATGATTGACCACAAGTTCTCAATAGGATTAAGATCTGGGGAGTTTCCAGGCCATGGACCCAAAATTCTATGTTTTGTTCCCTGAGCCATTTAGTTATCATCTTTACTTTATGGCAAGGTGCTCCATCATGCTGGAAAAGGCATTGTTGGGTGCCAAACTGCTCTTGGACGGTTGGGAGAAGTTGCTCTTGGAGGACATTCTGGTACCATTCTTTATTCATGGCTGTGTTTTTAGGCAAGACTGTGAGTGAGCCGATTCCCTTGGCTGAGAAGCAGCCCCACACATGAATGGTTTCAGGATGCTTTACAGTTGGCATGAGACAAGACTGGTGGTAGCGCTCACCTCTTCTTCTCCGAATAAGCTGTTTTCCAGATGTCCCAAACAATCGAAAAGGGGATTCATCAGAGAAAATGACTTTACCCCAGTCCTCAGCAGTCCACTCCCTGTACCTTTTGCAGAATATCAGTTGGTCCCTGATGTTTTTTCTGGAGAGAAGTGGCTTCTTTGAAACCAGGCCTTGCTCAAAGAGTCTCCGCCTCACAGTGCGTGCAGAAGCACTCACACTAGCCTGCTGCCATTCCTGAGCAAGCTCGGCACTGCTGGTAGTCCGATCCCGCAGCTGAAACAGTTTTAAGATACGGTCCTGGCGCTTGCTGGTCTTTCTTGGGTGCCCTGGAGCCTTTTTGACAACAATAGAAGCTCTCTCCTTGAAGTTCTTGATGATGCGATAGATTGTTGACTGAGGTGCAATCTTTGTAGCTGCGATACTCTTCCCTGTTAGGCCATTTTTGTGCAGTGCAATGATGGCTGCATGTGTTTCTTTAGAGATAACCATGGTTAACTGAAGAGAAACAATGATACCAAGCACTAGCCTCCTTTTAAAGTGTCCAGTGGTGTCATTCTTACTTAATCATGACTGATTGATCGCCAGCCCTGTCCTCATCAACACCCACACCTGTGTTAATGGAACAATCACTAAAACGATGTTAGCTGCTCCTTTTAAGGCAGGACTGCAATGATGTTGAAATGTGTTTTGGGGGTTAAAGTTAATTTTCTAGGCAAATATTGACTTTGCAAGTAATTGCTGTTAAGCTGATCACTCTTTATGACATTCTGGAGTATATGCAAATTGCCATTAGAAAAACTGAAGCAGTAGACTTTGTAAAAATTAATATTTGCATAATTCTCAAAACATTTGGCCATGACTGTATATATAAGACCTCACAGCTCACAGTGCATATCAGACCAAATGAGAATCATGATGTCAAAAGAACTGCCCAAGGGGCTCAGAAACAGAATTGTGGCAAAGAAATGGGGTAGACAAGGGTGCAATGGGTCGAATCACCCAAATTACTGGAAAGACAAATAGTTGAAACTGCTCACCTTGAGCAGTTATGAGACCCACAACTGGTATCAGAGCTTGGTATCAGCTGCTGCAAGACCCCCGCTCAAGGCGGTGAATGCATAGTAAATATGGACAGATATGTTCCATGCTGCTGGAAATAAAATGAAGGACGTCCAAGGTACTAATGATAGGTGCCTTTATTCCATGCCCTACGCGTTTCAAGGCTGTCCCAGCCTCTTCCTCAGGAGCAACACCATCAATGATTGCTTGTAAGACTGCTGAGGAAGAAGCTGGGATAACCCTGAAACGCGTAGGGCATGGAATAAAGGCACCTATCATTTCTACTTTGGACATCCTTCATTTTATTTCCAGCAACTCGGACCATATCTGTCCATATTTACTAAAAATTGTGGCAAAGCACAGATCTGGCCAAGTTTGCAAAAGAATTTCTGCAGTGCTTAAGGTTCCTAAGAGCACAGTGGCCTCCATAATCGGGTCATTCCATGTCAAGTGATCCAAAAATGAATATTTTTTTTCCCTGACGTCCTCAGATTTTTTAAATTTTTTTTCTATATGAAGAACAACTTTATCTAATTACAAAAAAAAAGTTTTGAATTTTTTTCTGTATTAGTTAATTTTTTACAGATTTTTAAAGTTTTAAAAAAGTGCGAATTTTGGCCTGGTCTGGCTTTACATTTTCTATCATATCTCGGGCTAGAAATAAGATAGAGAAACAAAATAAACACCAATCTACTCAGAACTGTCCAGGCTTTCACCAGATATGTCACAAGAGGATCTTTGTTAATATTTTACCCATGTGATCGCAAGCGCAAAACTTTAAAACACATTTCCGAAAAATCGGCGCGCTTTAAATATTTCAAAAACTGCCCATGTGTCTGCTTTGCTCTTAGCCACATCTGTACCAAATTTCAAGTTGGGATCGCAATGGGATCATATTTTAACATATTTTACTAGTAATAGCGTCAATGGGTCATTCCATATCAAGTGATCTAAATATGAATTTTTTTTTTTACCTGACGTCTTTAGATTTTTTTTTTTTTTTTTCCTTTATGAAGTACTACTTTAGTTAATTACAAATTAAAAGTTTAGAATTTTTTTCTTCATCAGTTAATTTTTTACAGATTTTTAAAGTTTAAAAAAAGGGTGAATTTTGGCCTGGTATGACTTTACATTTTTTTATCTCAGGCTAGAAATAAGATAATGAAGTGGGAGAGGCATCATTTTACTCAGAACGGTAACAGCTTTCATTTGAGATGTTACAAGACCGTGTTTCTTTATATCAAATTCAAACTATTGACGGGCAATTGTGAAAAAATGACTGATTGTGTTCTTGGTGATTTTTGAATTGACACTATAATAGTTAAATATTTTGCACTTAGGTCCAATGAAGGCGTCCATGGGGTAAAGCTGGGACAGAGTCATCACAAATTAGCCTTATTTGCAGATGACCTGCTACTTTACATCTCCCAGCCCCTGGTCTCCATCCCTTCGGTCTTAATGGAGTTTGAACGGTTCGGACAATTGAGCAACTTTAAAGTGAATTGCTCCAAAACCGAGGCACTCAATATTTCTTTGCCTGGAGAATTGGTTTCTCATCTATCTAAACAGTTCCCATTTAAATGGAAAGTAGAAGCCATTAAGTACTTGGGAGTCCTTATACCAAAAGATCTTAAACAAATATTCAATTTAAATTATCAACCCCTTTTGACTAACGCGGAATCGGCATTTACCTCCTATAGACAATTAAAGCTATCCTGGTTCGGGAGAATAAACGTAGTCAAGATGGATGTCTTGCCCCGACTCTTATATACTTTTCAGACAGTTCCTGTTCTATTGGATAGAGGCTTCCTCTCCAAAATGCAATCTATGATCCTTAGATTTGTCTGGGGGGCAAGAGGTCCAGATTGCGAATGAATATCCTATCCTTGCCCAAGACCAGAGGAGGGGTTGGACTACCCAACATACGAGCGTACTTTGTGGCTTCCTCTCTTGTTAGAGCTCTAGATTGGCATTATCATGCGTCCTCCAAGAAATGGGTAGGGGTGGAGCAAGAGGGTTTGGGGATTCCGCTGAAACACCTGCTTTGGATTTCCCCTAAAGAGTCCACAGACCTAGTACCTTTGACAGACATGACCAGAAACACCTTGAAGGTATGGCACCTAGTGACGAAAACCCTCCGCTTAAACGACAGACTTAGCCCTTTGACTCCCCTTTTTTCCAACCCATCTTTCCCACCCAGATTTGACAGGCAGAGATTTTTATGTTGGCGGATTGTGGATGACACCCGAGTAGGACAGACTCTGTCCAGTGGTGGTTTGCCCCCGATGGCAGAGCTACAACTCAAAGAACCTACGAGACCTCTTAAGTGATTCGAATTTCTCCAATACAGAGCATACTTATATTCAGCTGACCACTCTTGCAGGGTAAGATTGACGCCCAACGTATTGGAGAGGTTATTCCAACTGGAGGCTCCACCGAGGCGCAAAATATCATTTCTATACCAGGCCTTAGGGTCCATGAGAGAGCAGGGCACCCTTTACTTCCAACGTGCTTGGGAGAGGGAATTGGGGTGTAGCATTTCAGAAGCTAATTGGCAGAAATGCTTTATATTTACTCACTCACTAGCTAGCGCTTGTTCTGCACAAGAAAGAAGCTATAAGCTGCTCACTAGATGGTACTTGTGCCCGACGACACTCCGGAACATGTTCCCTGGAACCCCTGATACCTGCTGGCGCTGTGGGGAAGAGAAGGGTACAATGATACACATTTGGTGGAGTTGTGGGGAAATCCGGCGGTTCTGGTCTGAGGTTTTCAATGCATACGCCCGGATAACAGGTAAACAAACCGAATGCTGCCCAGAATCGGCAATGTTATCCATTTTTCCAGGTCCTATTGGGCTACAGAAGAGGGATATTCTCCGCTTTTGCATCTCGGCTGCTCGTGCTGTGAGTCCGAGGTTCTGGAAATCAAGCCGGGCTCCATCTCTACTTGATTGGTTCAAAGAATTGATGGACACATATCGAATGGAGGAGCTCGCAGCTGATGCGTCGGGATCTCGGAACAAATTCTTAGGGATTTGGGTTGAATGGATTCTTTTTCACGACTCTGCAGAATGTAGGAGTATCTTTTCCAGCACAGATAATATGGCTCGACCTCTGGCTGATGGGGAGCCAGTGGGATGAGTACCCCTTCTCCTTCCCATACCTCACCCGTCCCCCCTCCTTTTTTTCTTTTTTTCTTACGTGGCTTTTCTTTCCCAGTATAACTTTTTCTAATGGTTTTTGTTTCTCTTCTCTCTCTCTTCTTTTCTATCTCTCTTTTCTTCCCATCTGATACATTCAGTCTAGGTATTTCCTTTCTACACCCTAAAGCTTCAGAATTCTAGTGAACATTAGACAGGTATCGGAAACTCTGAGCTGTGAGTAGATCATTAATATTTCGGCCTTCCTTTCCGGTACACCAGTCGATAGACTATTCCAACTAGGCCTCAACGGGTAATGACCCACTTACGTGGTCAACCTGTTAGAAGGGGCCAAGTGATAAAAATCATTCTGCTGGGGCTGCTTGTCCCCTTGACATCAGAACATCTCAAAACCCTGAGAAAGGTTGTATACTTGAGTGTTTGGAATTATATTTAGATTGTAGTATATATTGCACCAGAGATCAGCGCAAAAGTAAATTTGCAGCTTATCTTAACGTTACTAATAACTTTGTGAATTCTCTTTTTGTATATTTTATATGTCTCAAGATTTTGTTAAAAGATTGAATGTATGTCTTTCATATGTTTTTTCAAAATGTAATAAAAATGAGATTAACCATAGTTAAATATTTTAAAATATGATCCCATCACGATCCCAACTTGAAATTTGGTACAGATGTGGCTAAGAGCATAAAAGACACATGGGCAGTTTTGGAAAATTTTTATTAAAACGTTTTTTTCGGAAATGTGTTTCAAAATGTTGCATTTGCATTCGCATGGGTAAAAAATTAAAATTAACAAATATACTCTTGTGACATATCTGGTGAAAGCCTGGACAGTTCTGAGTAGAATGGTGTTTATTTTGTTTCTCTATCTTATTTCTAGCCCGAGATAAAAAAATGTAAAGTCATACCAGGCCAAAATTCACCCTTTTTTTTAAACTTTAAAAATCTGTAAAAAATTAACTGATGAAGAAAAAAATTCCAAACTTTTAATTTGTAATTAACTAAAGTAGTACTTCATAAAGTAAAAAAAAAAAAAAATCTAAAGACGTCAGGTAAAAAAAAATATTCATATTTAGATCACTTGATATGGAATGACCCATTGACGCTATTAATAGTAAAATATGTTAAAATATGATCCCATTGCGATCCCAACTTGAAATTTGGTACAGATGTGGCTAAGAGCACAGCAGACACATGGGCAGTTTTTGAAATATTTAAAGCGCGCCGATTTTTCGGAAATGCGTTTTAAAGTTTTGCGCTTGCGATCACATGGGTAAAATATTAACAAAGATCCTCTTGTGACATATCTGGTGAAAGCCTGTATAGTTCTGAGTAGAATGGTGTTTATTTTGTCTCTCTATCTTATTCCTAGCCTGAGTTATGAGGAGAAACGTAAAGGCAGGCAACACCGAAATTCACACTTTTTCCGAACTTTGAAAATCATTTAAAAAAAAAATAATTTTTTAAAAAAAATTTTCTCTTCACATTTTGCATTGTCTGACATGCTATTATCAAATAACAAAATCTCAAAAGAATTAAAAATATAGAGGTAATAATCATTGGTTCACTTGACATGGAATGACCCAATCTTTAAATGGAAGACGTTTGGGACTACTAGAAGTCTTCCTAGTACTAGCCGTCCAGCCAAACTGAGCAATCATGGGGGAAGAGGAGAAGAGCCTTGATGAGAAAGGTAAAGAAGAAGCCCAAGGTCACTGTGGCTGAACTCCAGAGATGCA